>CM070560.1:31186053-31422594 GCA_036346405.1 Phyllostachys edulis
ATATAGGAGGAATAATTATATATTAGGTGATCAAGACCATCGACTATTTCGATGATGCGCCCATTACTACCGATAGCTAAGCATGTCTAAGCAGTTTAAGCGCCAACTACTAAGTGATAAGAGCTCATCCAACGAGCTCAAACCACAGCGAATAACCTAGGCTCATTGGTAGTAGAGGATAACAATTCCTGATTATGCAACTATAGGAAAGCTAGCGACATTTAACACAAAGTAGCATGCATACATAGAAGTAAAACAAAGTAGTAAGCTTTAAAGTAATGGGACATGATGGAGATGGTCAAACTGCTTGCCTTGCTGCTGGTCACTTTGTTGCGGAGGGTCGCTTCTGCGGGATCACAAATGTCGAAACCTAACGGAAAAGCGATAAAGAACCGATAAGAACGACGAAAGACAACAAAGACAACACAGCAAAAGAACTCCAAATACTATGAAATTTCTACAGCAGCAAGAGGGTGATTTTTAGGAGATTTTGCAACAAGAACCAATGGATTTGGATTCTTAATGCAAAAGATATGAGCAAAACAATTCTGCTCAGCCTAAAAATACCAAACTGCACTATTCACTAATTTAATTATGAGGCAACATTTTCTAGAACAGTGGTGAGGCTGAAATTTTTACTGCAAAACCAGCACCTCATGAGATGAATAACACAATTGAGTTCATCTCATTTGGAGCTATTATGCACTTTCTATAATTTTTCAAAAACAAGAACTTGAACAAAATTATAATGCACAAGTCCTCATTTTCTAACAGTAACATGCTCAAAACTAATTTTCTTAGTGAGTTCATTAATAGAGGAAACCAACAAAGTTGGTCTCACTCAAAAACAACCTACAGAGCAGTAGTTATGAATTTTACAAGCTAAGCATTAATTTGAATGTATATTTAAAGGGAGTTTTAAAATCTAGTGGCTAACTGTGCTCTGGAGCTGAACTCAACTTATAATCATTTTTAGATTAAAGTCAAGTTCAAGATAGAGCTAACACAACTTGAATGACCTCATTTGGATTTAAGAAGAAAAAGATATGAAATTTTAAAGTTTATACCTTATTACATTTTATTATTAAGACTTTCTTGGCATTTCAACACTCACAAAGACATGGGAGTGCGTGAGCCACAGATCCGCAGATCTAACGGCTCGAGACCTCCCAAGAGAACCTTACACGCACATGGGAGGTCCAGGAGGTCCTGGACCTCCTAACCACCATTTTATCTTGGCAGGTGAGGAGGTCGTGGCCGTAGATGGGAGATCAGCGGACCTGAGGGAAGGGAGGTCGGGAGCGGACCCGGATCTAAGGAGGTCCTCAGCGGGAGATGACCTCGAGGTCCCAGAGGAGGTCCTCAGCGTCCTGAACCTCGGGGAGTCTGCAGGCGGCTAAGATGCGCCAAGGAGGTCTTGGAGCGCTCGGATCTCCTGGGAGAGTGCAGGACATCCCGAGCTTCATGCGCCGCACATGTTTGGACAGGGCATTAATGCAGCGGGACCACGAGGAGGTCCGCCATGAGGGGTTTTAATGCGCATAAAGGGCGGGTTAATGGCGGTTAAGAGCGCCAATGATTGCGATGATTGGGCATTTAAAGCGGCGAATTTATGTCCTAAAATCACAATGACACGCTCGGGACATCGGAGCAAAATCCGGCGTGAAGAAGTGATCCTCGCGGCGATGTAGAGCTTCACGGCGAGATCTATCGGCTACCGTTGGGTTACGCAATAACCATGCGCCGCTCCAACGGACCTCTCTCAGCAAGAATGACCTTGAGCTGCCGGGCGTGAGAGGACCAATACGCTCCCTTGCCACACACAATGTAAAAAATGCAAAAAGCGAGCTCAGCGTGACAATCAAGCTTGTGCCAAAAAAAGCTCCGCGAGATCATTCATCTGGTGCCAAGCATCTAAGGACTAACAGGCTTACATGGTCCTAAGGTCTTGGGAGGTGGTGGCCGGAGTTGGGAAGACAGGGGCTCCACGGCCAGCTCGGCTTCAAGCCCGACTTTGTCCTCCTCAGCGCCCAAACAAACCAAGTTAGGGTTAACTTCGAGAGGTTTGGGAGCACAAAATGAGACGAGGTGGAAGAGGGAGCCTTTGGGAACCCTTGAGCTACCGAGATGCTCAAGGACATCAACAATGGCGACCACTAGTGGGTGAGTGAGTGTTAGTGGAGGAGGAGCTCACCACGCACAAAGTGCAAGGTGAGGTCAATGTGTGCAAAAAGGAAGCCAAGGGAGGCTTCCAAGGGTACTATAACCTGATTGAAGGTGATGAGCCAGGGGCTAAGCTCCATGGTGAGCTTAGCCCACTTGCTGGGTCCATGAGGTGGACAAGACATGGGCCGATAAGAGGCGGGGCTCGGGCTCGAAAGAGGCTAAAGGCGACCAGTGCGTCTTGCGGTCGACAAAAGAGTCATGAAGTGTACCCAAGGTCGGACCACGCATTAATTCACTGCTTTCGAGCTTGCCCAGCGCGGAGGAGGAAGAAAAACAGGGAGGACTTTATGGCCGTTGGATAAGACACAGGAGAGGTCTAACCATCGGATCCTATTTTGAGCCGTTTAAGTTTTAAGTGTTTGAGGAGGTCCCAGCCACACGATCAAGCGAGGAGGTCATGGCCCTCATCTCTGCTTAACGGAAAAACGTGAGCAGAAATGGGCAGAGGTCCAAAGCGTTGGATCTCATCCAGCAGTGCGGACCTCGGCTTGGGGACTTAACAGCACGCGAACATAAGAGACTAAGGGGGAGGTCATGGCCTTTGGATGCAAATCAGGCATGGACCTCATCAAGCGGAGGGACCTTCAGCTGTAATATTTTTCAGAGAGGAGGTCGTGGCCTTTGGATGTAATCCAGCAGACTCATGACCTCAAGTAATGTACTCTAAAGGAGGTCTCGCAGTTAGATTGTTGGAAATATGCCCTAGAGGCAATCATAGAGATGATGATATTCGTTGTATCCATGATTTAATAAATGTTCCTTGAATATTGCCTTTGTGTTGATTAACAAGTATGTGACTTGTTTGTGAAACTCTTCACTTGTATGGTTATTCTAAGATTGTCCCTAGTCGAAGTTCATGTGAGGACACATGTGAATGATGGATTAGCACATGTATGGGTTGATGACCATGTTTCCACAGTCATAGACATGGAGATGTCAAACCAATAATGTGGACACATGTTTAGAACATGGGGTTGGACAGGCCCAACATGAGACATAACAATTATACTTATGGTTCTCTCTACACAATGTGTGCTTTGTCCTTAGACCTGAGATTGTGCATGTACTTGAGATGTGAATCCGACCTACTTAGGGCTATCAAGCAGCTACTCTCATGTAACGAGGTAGTTATAAAGAGTAGCTTCGGGTTTGTCATGAAGCATCTTGAGGCATAGTCGGTCGAGATGGGATTTGCCCTCTCTACGAGAGAGATATCTCACAGGCCTAAAGGAGTCGGATCCGAAATGCATGGCCATGCTACTTACAGTTAAGAGTTAACCTAGTAAGGGATTCGAATCACGGGATCGAGAAAAGAGTAAGTGAGCTTGGGCTCGGCCAGACGAATGTCGTGAGGAGCAAAGGGATTAGCATGTACATAGCGTTGTGATGGTTAAGTCTGATATGATCTTTGTGTCGCGTTTAGGAGTTGGCACGTCTTGCTAGGGACCGCTACCAACTATTGACCAAGTATGTATACTCGGCGTCATGTCTAAACATCGTGAACCTATAGGGTCACACACTTAGAGGTGAAGCCTGGTGGGATTGGATCCGAATTAGAGGCATTGAGTGAGTCTAATGGGCCTCTATTAGTAGAAGCCCATTGTAGGGACGTCCATAAAAGGAGGGCAAAGGCGCCTGAGTTTGAGGATGAGTTTTCGTGACACCATCAAATCTGACAGCCAAGACCTCCACGGTCGCTCGCATGATCTAGTCCGTGTCTGGCGAGCTCTCCCGTGACGATGCGGATACCTCTTGGAGGCGCGCGAGATCAGCGTTTTGGACGAACCGCAAGAGTAGGTTTAGACTGCAGATGTCGTGGGGCGCCGCTGACGGGCGAGAGGTAAAATGCGACTACTCTACCGGACGTCTTTGCATCAACTTAGTACGATCAGCTGCGACGCAGTCTGATCAATTCCGCTTTCTTGCGTCTGAGTGGTAGACCGTGATCTATAACTCATTGATCTTGGTTTCTGGTGCAGAATTTTTATTAATTTCTTTGCTGAGTGTAGCCTACGGTGGCCTTCTTCATAGATTGGGAGGAGGAGGTCGTGACCATGGATTTTTGATCCAATGGCTGTGACCTCACGTGGAGTGGGATGGGACTTGCTTAGTTTAACGGTGAGGAGGTCGAGGCAGCGGATCTTGAATCCAGGGCCAAGACCTCACATAGGTGGGATGACCTCATTGCGATGGCTTCGAAGTGCGAGGAGGTCCTTTGAGGTTTAACACGGGGAGGTCATGGCCGTGGATCTTTGATCCGGTGGTTTGTGACGATGAATGAGGAGGTCTGGCGCCACGTTGACAGAGGAGGTCCACGAGGTCAAGAGGACCTCGAATGGGGGAGGTCTGGGGGCCTTGGTTGAGGGGAGGTCGTGGCGGTTGGATTGGATCCAACGACTACGACCTCATCAAGGTGGGAAAGGAGGTCGAGATGGGGTTGGGTTTGGACCCGAGTTTGAGTCTGCTCGGCCCAAGGAACAAAGGTTCTCTTTTAAATTTAATTTTCTAACACTAAGACTTGGCAAAATTGTTTGAGATAGCAAATGAACTCCAAAATTCATAAGATTTTAACTGGAGCTAGTGACAACATGATTAACCTTACATAAATTTTCCAGAGGTTATTATGCAATGCATTTTTCTCAGGAATTTCATTAAGGTTGTTCAATGATTCATTTACCTCCAAAAATTATCAAACTAGTTTTACAACTTGTGATATTTTTCAGAGGGGTCCCACCTCAGTTTTAGGACCAAGGAAGATACTTTCCAATTGTTTGGCACAAGATTTGAGAGAATTGGAAAATGAATTTGACTTTTGGTCAACAAGAGCTTTGTGTTCTTGGTTTACACAACTCTTGGACAAAAATTACATGAGATTGTAAGGGTTTTCAAGTTGTGAGAAAAGTTTTAATTTCTACACATATAATTATACTTGAATAACCCTGATTATACATTTGGGATGTTACAAAATCTCCCCCTAGAAATCTCGTCCGAGATTTGGCTCACTCGGTAAGAAAGGATGGATAGTCCGCGCTGAGCGATCTTCTCTTTCCCAAGTAGCCTCATCCTCGAATGGTTTGACCGAACTTTAAGGAACTTGATGGTCTTATTCCTTGTCCTTCGTTCAGACTCATCGAGCACTTGAGCAGGGTGCTCGCGATAAATCAAATCGGGTTGGACATCGAGAGTTTCCAACGGAGCTTCCTCGGTTGGAACACGGAGGCACTTCTTAGTGGACACATGAAAACATCATGTACCCCTCAAGTGCAGTAGGCAACTCCAACTTATAGAAACAGCTCCTTCTTCTCGATAACGGTAGGGACCGACATATCGAGGAGCCAACTTGCCCTTGGCCGAAAGCGTTGATGGCCCTTCAAAGGAGAGACTTTGAGATAAACAAAGTCATTAGGCTCAAACGTAACTCACGTCGGCGGCGATCCGCATAGCTCTTTTGCTCTGGATTGAGCTGTGGCATAGCAGCTCCGAATAAAATTTGGACTTGGCGCTCGGCCTCATTGATTGAGTCAGGCCAAAGAAGATCTCTCACCGGTCTCGACCGTTCAACGAGGTCCTACACTTTCTCCGTATAAGGCCTCAAATGGTGCCATGCCGAGGCGGCCTGAAAATTTGTTGTTATAAGAAAACTTCGTGAATGGCAAGCATTTCTCCCAATGCTTCCCATAGGAAAGGACACAAGCACGAAGCATGTCTTCCAAAACTTGGTTGACCCTCTCGGTCGACCATCGGTTTGAGGTGAAATGCTGTGCTAAAAAGCAAGATAGTGCCCATAGCCTCTTGCAAGCTATGCCAAAAGCGAGGCGTGAAAAGGGATCCACGATCCGACACGATCGTCTTGACACCGTGCAAACTCACGATCTTGAGCGATGTAGAGCTCCGTAAAAGACCTACCGAAGGTCGGTCTTGCGGGGAAGAAAATGTGCCACCTTAGTCAATCGATCGATGGCGACCCAAATGGCATCATTCTTCTTGAGGATGTGTGAACCGGTGATGAAATCCATTCGATCGAATCCCACTTCCACTCGAGAATTGGCAAAAGGTGAAGCGATCCAGCAGACGCCGATGCTTTCGGCCTTGACCGCGACGACACCGTCGCTTTTCGAACGAACCCGCGATTTCCCTCTTCATTCGGGTCCACCAAAATCTCGGCGGAGATCTTGATACATCTTTGTGGCCGGGATGAATGGATAAAAAGCGAATCATGGGCTTCAGCGGAGGATCAAATTCCGCAACTCCATGTCCTTTGGAACCACAAGGCGTTGCCGAACCTCACAACACCATGCTCATCCTCGAGAAAAGCACTTGGTTGTTCGGCCTTGACATTTGCCTTAATGTGGCTCACTCCCAAATCCGGCTGCTGGCGGACTTGATCCGATCCACCAAGGTTGGTTGCACAACCATGGCAGCGAAATCCATGCTCAACTATCTCCAAGTTGAGGCAATGGAATGCTTCGAGAAGAGAGGCGAATGCTCCTTGAGCACTAAGGCATTACAATGCGCTTTGCGACTAAGCGCATCGGCAGCGACATTAGCCTTGCGGATGGTAGTGAATACCCATATCATAGTCCTTGATCAATTCCAACCATCTCCTTTGCACGAGGTTGGTCGGGTTGGGTGAACAAGTACTTGAGGCTTTTGTGATCGAATACACTTCACAGCGATTACGATTAGGTAATGTCGCCAAATCTTAAGTGCATGAATCACGGCGACCAACTCCAAATCATGAGTAGGGTAGTTGAGTTCATGAGGTCTCAATTGTCTTGATGCATAGGCCACTACCTTGCCTTCTTGCATAAGGACACAACCGAGGCCTCGGCGAAGCATCGCAAAAGATATCGAAGCTTCGATGGATATCGGGAAGAACAAGACGGGAAGCGGTGGTCAAAGCGCTTTTTGAGTATTTGAAACTTTCCTCACACTCAGCGGACCACACAAACTTCTTGTCCTTCTTGAGCAACTCCGTCATCGGCCAGCGATCTTGGAGAAGTTCTCGATAAGCGGCGATAATATCCCGCTAAACCGAGAAAACTCCGCACATCGGTGACGAAATAGGTGACTCCATGAAAGAACATCGCTGACCTTGCTAGGATCAGCAGCTCGCCTCTGCTTTGAAAGAATATGGCCTAAAAGCCACTTCCTTCAACGAGAATGCACACTTCTTTGAACTTGGCGTCACGTGGTGCTCACGTAACTTGCCTAACACAAGCCTCGAATCTTGATCATGTTCCTCATCGTTCTTGGAATAGATAAGAATATCATCGATGAAGACCACGACAAACTTATCCAAATACTCCATGAATACCGAATTCATGAGATTCATGAACAAAGGCGGAGCATTGGTTAAGCCGAATGACATGACAGTATACTCATACAAGCCATAGCGAGTAGAGAATGCTGTCTTTGGAATATCCTCAGGCCGAATACGAACCTGATGATATCCCACTCTCAAATCAATCTTGGAGAAAACTCGAGCTCCAGTCAATTGATCGAAGAGATCGTCGATCTGGGGCAATGGATACTTGTTCTTTACGTCACTTCATTAAGTGGGCGGTAATCAACACTACATGCGTAAAGTACCGCATCCTTCTTCTTCGAAGATTCTTGGACAACCCCAAGGAGATGAGCTAGGGCGAATGAAACCCTTCTCTTGCAGCTCACTTAACTGCTTCTTCAACTCCACCAACTCGTTCGGTGGCATCCGGTAAGGCCTCTTTGAGATAGGGGCGGTACCGGGAGCCAACTCAATGACAAACTCGAGGTCTCGAACGGGTGGCATCCCCGGAAGATCAGCGGGAAAGACATCAACAAAGTCACAAACTGTTGGGACTTCGCTAATATCTAGGCGGGCCGCTTCAAGCCTTGAAGAGATGAGGATCTAGCGACGGTGAGAAGCAAACCTGCTCACGGGGAAGAACTAGACAGAGAGATGAGCTTCCTGCGCAATCGATTTGTCCCATGTGCCGAGACAACCAATCCATGCCAAGAATCACATCTAGACTCAGCTGAATGGAGAAGGATAAGGTTTGCTAAGAACCCTCGCCGATCTCGATAGGACATCCTTACACTCAATCTCAGCTCTCAACTCCGAACCATGAGAGCGAATGAGTAAGGGACCGACAATGGAGAGGAAAGAAGCTCTCCAACAAGAGCAAAGACTTCGAGAAACAAAGGAATGAGATGCTCTGAATCAAACAAAACGATGGCGAGGTGAGAGTTAACGAAAGTGTACCTAGCACGGCGTCGGGTGCCTCTGAGCCTCCTCTGCGGTGATGGCGTTAACGCGACCACTACCCACGCCTTGGGTAGCAGGACGATCTTCGGTCTGAGATGCACCACCTCGACCCGCGTCCTCCATTAGGGCGAGGGGTCTGCTCATCTTCTTAGGGCATTGGTTAGCATAATGCCCCTTCGCTGTTGCATGAGAAACATGTGACCCGGCAGCGAGTTCGCGGGGCCGCTCACGACTCGCGAGTGCGTGGTAGGACACGGCTGCGGGACGCGAAACGGGGCAGTGACCTCGGGCGCCGAAGAATGAGAGTGGTACTGAGGCGCCTGAAAGAGGGCGGAAGAACTGGGCTGGAAGTCTTATAGGTCTCCCACTTGCGCTGCGGGAATCCATAAGCTCCCCCGAGCGCATGCTCACGACGATGGCCTTGTCGACCAAGGTCTGAAAATCGGGAAAATCGGCAATGGATAGCTTGTCCTTCAGCTCCTCGGACAAGCCGCGCTGAACTTGGCACCTTGGCCATATCGGTGGCCACATCCTCGGGAGCATAACGAGCGGATGGTTGAACTCGTACACATACTCCATGATGAGCTCGCCCTTGCTTGGCGCAAGAAACTCACCTTCTTGATCTCCATCAAGCCGGCGAGGATGTGAGCCCGACGGAAGGCAAGACTGAAACTCCTCCCAAGAGACGGTGTGGTCTACGGGCTGCATGGCGAGATAGCTCTCCCACCAGGACAAAGCCGCACCTCAAGCAGTGCGATCACGAACAGCGCCTTCTCGTGCTCCACTGCGCTGCGCTATCTAAGCTTCGCTCCACAAGACGAAGCCAATCGTCCGCGATCAAAAGGGTCCTCGGGAAAGAAAAGGTGAGGTGATGCGAAGGAACTCAAGCAAGACCCCCACGAGGCTGATGGGCATTCACAGCCCGCATCCCGAAGCTCCGTAAGGCGGTGGTGTTGCTTGTGCGATGGCGTCGATAGAACTCTCTGTCATCATCCGCAGTTGCGCTCAATCTGAAGAAGGACCTCGGCCATGGTCGGAGGAGGAGGAAGCTCCTCGTCCGGACCAGTCGATGATCGGCCTTGGCCTCACGAAAAGTCCCGCCATCTGTTACAAGAAATTTTGGTTAGCAACTAGACCGAAAAACTAAGCCTTAAAGAAACAAAAGCGATCGACTAGGGAATGAAGATCACCCTAAGCGAAAGCCAAAACAACGAGTAATTAAACTTTAAAAGCTTCTAAAAGACTCTACAAACAGCCAAGAAACACCAAAAGCAAGGTTCAACTTCTCAACTCAACTAACCCGTATTGTTGGTGTGAGACTCGACATTTATTAGGCTCATAATACTTAGTCATCCAATTGACCCTAGTATTATCAACCAAATAAACCGGCTTCTAGAAATGTATACTCCTGCAATGCAAGATACATACCTCACAACAAAAGAGTATATCAATTCCATACAACACATAGTACATAAGCAACAAACCAGAAGTTAATATTAAAAAGGAATAGCTATTACAAAAGAGAGGCCCTTAGGCCAAATAGCAACAAATAAAAAGATAACAATGAAGCAAAAGTGCCATAAAGATGGCTATAACACAAAGCCAATCGGTGTGCCTTAACCCCTAGGCATCGGACCGACCGCCAAGCTAGTTGTCGAAGAAAGCGCAACACGTGGCACAAAAGTAAGGCTCTTGGAGCTCACCTCCCTCTCCGCAACAAATTTGTTAAGCAAAGCAAATGAGTACAATAACTTGTTTATTGTACTGCAAGACTGACGTAAGATAACGTAACTATAATTTAGCTACATGCAAGCTTTAATTAAGTGGATGGAGCTTTGGACTTACATTTTAGCACAAAGCAAGTTTCATTTGCAATAACATAATAGATTGAAGGCAATTTGATAAAGCATTTTAATTGTTGAAATACAACGCGATAATAACATAATAACAACAACAAAAACAATCCCGAAGTGACTAACCCAAGTCACCACAACAATAGCATGAACTCCCGCTCATACCAACCATGTCAAGTTTTAATTAAAGGTTGTAGTCTAGTCTTGAACGACCTTACCAAGCATGTCCATAACCTAGGGCGAGGCTATTCAATAGTTTTATCCCTGCGCAGGGTGTACCAATGTACCCACACGCCGATCGCCTTTCCTTTAGGCACACGACCTTTGGTGTGCCGCACGCGCTAAGTCCTACGAGACATTTCCAATGGACGATGCTAATTACGAGCCAAGAACCCACGGGGACAAGACACATTAGACAGACCTAACCGGTCCGCCAATGCTCCCTCCCAACACTACACACACAGATTTTATTAAAACATACCCACCAACCAGCTCATAATTAACACCTCCCAAAGTACTTAGTCAAGAGAGGTCCCATATCCCTCGTGGTTAGCACGCAAAAGCGCTTGGCTTAGTGACCCAAGTACTCGGTCCTTAGGGACCCGGCATACCACCACATTCCAAGAACCGCACCATCCATCCAATATGCCCAAGTCTAAATCGACATTTTATTTTCAGTTTTGATTTTACAATTAATCAAAGCACAAGTGCTGGACATATAGGAGGAATAATTATACTTGTGTGATCAAGACCATCGACTATTTCGATGATCGCCCATTACTACCGATAGCTAAGCATGTTCAAGCAGCTTAAACGCAACTACTAAGTGATAAGAGCTCATCCAACGAGCTCAAACCACAGCGAATAACCTAGGCTCATTGGTAGTAGAGGATAACAATTCCTACAGATTATGCAACTATAGGAAAGCTAGCGACATTTAACACAAAGTAGCATGCATACATAGAAGTAAAACAAAGTAGTAAGCTTTAAAGTAATGGGACATGATGGGAGATGGTCAAACTGCTTGCCTTGCTGCTGGTCACTTTGTTGCGGAGGGTCGCTTATGGATCACCACAAATGTCGAAACCTAACGGAAAAGCGATAAAGAACCGATAAGAACGACGAAAGACAACAAAGACAACACAGCAAAAGAACTCCAAATACTATCAAATTTCTACAGCAGCAAGAGGGTGATTTTTAGGAGATTTTGCAACAAGAACCAATGGATTTGGATTCTTAATGCAAAAGATATGAGCAAAACAATTCTGCTCAGCCCTAAAAATACCAAACTGTACTATTCACTAATTTAATTATGAGGCAACATTTTCTAGAACAGTGGTGAGGCTGAAATTTTTACTGCAAAACCAGCACCTCATGAGATGAATAACACAATTGAGTTCATCTCATTTGGAGCTATTATGCACTTTCTATAATTTTTCAAAAACAAGAACTTGAACAAAATTATAATGCACAAGTCCTCATTTTTCTAACAGTAACATGCTCAAAACTAATTTTCTTAGTGAGTTCATTAATAGAGGAAACCAACAAAGTTGGTCTCACTCAAAAACAACCTACAGAGCAGTAGTTATGAATTTTACAAGCTAAGCATTAATTTGAATGTATATTTAAAAGGAGTTTTAAAATCTAGTGGCTAACTGTGCTCTGGAGCTGAACTCAACTTATAATCATTTTTAGATTAAAGTCAAGTTCAAGATAGAGCTAACACAACTTGAATGACCTCATTTGGATTTAAGAAGAAAAAGATATGAAATTTTAAAGTTTATACCTTTATTCTCATTATTATTAAGACTTTACCGGCATTTCAACACTCACAAAGACATGGGAGGTCGTGAGCCACAGATCACAGATCTAACGGCTCAGACCTCCCAAGAGAACAACACACACGCACATGGGAGGTCCAGAGGTCCCGACCTCCTAACCACGCACATACGCGCGAGGTGAGGGGGAGGTCGTGGCCGAGATGGGAGATCCAACGGACCACAACAGGAAGGGAGGTCCGAACGGACCAGATCTAAAGGAGGTCCTCAACGGGAGATGACCTCGAGGAGGTCCCAGAGGAGGTCCTCAACGCCCTGCACCTCCGGGAGGTCTCGACGGCTAAGATTGCGCCAAGGAGGTCTTGGACGCCCAGATCTCCTGAGGAGGTCCGACATCCCGAGCTCAGCGACGCACATGTTTGGACAGGGCATTAATGCGCGGACCACGAGGAGGTCCGCGCCAGAGGGTTCTAATGCGCGCAAAGGGGACAGGGTTAATGGCGCTTAAGACGCCAATGATTGCGGCGATTGGGCATTTAAAACGGCGAATTTATGTCCTAAAACGGCAATGACACGCCGACATCCGACAAAATCCCGAGCGTGAAGAAGTGATCCTCGCCGGCGATGTAGAGCTCGCCGGCGAGATCCAATGGTACCGCGGTTCGCAATAACCATGCGCACCAACGGACCTCCTCTCAACAGCAATGACGGTTTTGAACGCCGTGGCGAGCCGAGAGGACCAATACGTCCCGCACGGCCACAATAATAAAATGCAAAAAGCGAGCTCCATGCGACAATCAAGCTTGTGCCAAGAAAAGCTCCGCGAGATCATTCATAAGGGTGCGGCATCTAAAGGACTAACAGGGCTTACCCGATGGTCCTAAGGTCTTTGGGAGGTGGTGGCCTGAGTTGGGGAAGATAGGGCTCCACGGCCAAAGCTCCACTTCAAGCCCGACTTTGTCCTCCTCTGCGCCCAAACAAACCAAGTTAGGGTTAACTTCAGAGGTTTGGGGAGCACAAAATGAACGAGGGTGGAAGAGGGAGCCACTGGAACCCTTGAGCTACCGAGATGCTCCAAGGACATCAACAATGGCAGCCACTAGTGAGGTGAGTGAGTGTTAGTGGAGGAGGAGCTCAGCCACGCACAAAGTGCAAGGCTGAGGTCAATTGTGTGCAAAGGAAGCCAAGGGAGGCTTCCAAGGGTACTTTATAACCTGATTGAAGGTGATGAGCTGGGGCTAAGCTCCATGGTGAGCTTAGCCCACGGGCTGGTCCATGAGGTGGACAAGACATGGGGCTGACAAGGGGGCAGGCTCGGGCTTGACCTGAGAGGCTAAAAGCTGACCTGCATTAAATGCGGGTCAGCAAAGAGCTGTTGAAGTGTACCCCAAGGTCAGACACGCATTAATCAAGGCCGCCGAGCTTGCCCGCCATGAGGGAAGGAGAAGAACAGGGGAGGACTTTATGGCCGTTGGATAAGACCTGGGAGAGGTCCTAACCATCGGATCCTATTTTGAACCGTTAAGTTTTAAGTGGCTGGGAGGAGGTCCCAGCCACACGATCAAGGGCGAGGAGGTCGTGGCCCTCCGATCTCCTTAACGTGAAAACGCACGTGAGGAAATGGACAGGAGGTCCAAAGCGTTGGATCTCCATCCAACGGTGCGGACCTCCAGTTGGGACTTAACCGCACGCGAACATAAGAGACTGAGGGGGAGGTCATGGCCTTTGGATGCAAATCCAAGGGCATGGACCTCATCAAGGCGGAGGACCTTGCCGTAATATTTTTTTGAGAGGAGGTCGTGGCCTTTGGATGTAAATCCAACGCCACGACCTCAAGTGAGTACAAAGGGAGGTCTGACAGTTAGATTGTTGGAAATATGCCCTAGAGGCAATCATAGAGATGATGATATTTCGTTGTATCCATGATTTAATAAATGTTCCTTGAATATTGCCTTTGTGTTGATTAACAAGTATGTGACTTGTTTGTGAAACTCTTCACTTGTATGGTTATTCTAAAGATTGTCCCTAGTCAGAGTTCATGTGAGGACACATGTGAATGATGGATTAGCACATGTATCGGTTGATGACCATGTTTCACAGTCATAGACATGGAGATGTCAAACCAATAATGTGGACACATGTTTAGAACATGGGGTTGGACCGACCCAACATGAGACATAACAATTATACTTATGGTTCTCTCTACACAATGTGTACGCTTTGTCCTTAGACCTCGAGATTGTCGCATGTACTTGAGATGTGAATCGACCTACTTAGGGGCTATCAAACGCTACTCCGTAACTGGGTAGTTATAAAGGTAGCTTTCGGGTTTGTCATGAAGCATGCTGCGAGGCATGGTCAGTCGAGATGGGATTTGCCTCTCTACCGAGAGATATCTCTGGGCCTCGAGTGATCGGATCCGAAATGCATGGCCATGCTACTTAAGGTTAAGAGTTAACCTAGTAAGGGATTCCGAATCACAGGATCGAGAAAGAGTGGTCAGCTTGGAGCTCGACCAAATATCGTGAGGCAAAGGGATTGGCATGTACATAACGTTGTGATGGTTCGTCCGATATGATCTTTGTGTACGTTTAGGAGTTGGCACGTCTTGCTAGAGACCGCTACCAACTATTGACCAAGTATGTATACTCGCGTCATGTCTAAACATACGTGAACCTATAGGGTCACACACTTAAAAGTTGAAGCCTAATTCGGATTGGATCCGAATTAGATCTGGCATTGAGTCCTAATGGGCCTCTATTAGTAGAAGCCCATTGTGGGGACGCCTATAAAAGGAGGGCAAGGCTTACTGTGGTTTGAGGATGAGTTTTTCGTGACACCATCAAACCCTGGCCGCCACCCTCCCACGCCCTAGTCGCTCAGCCATGATCTAGTAGTCCCGTGCGGCGACGCTTCCTCCCGTCACGATGTGGATACCTTTGGGTATTTGCATCATGGCGCTTGGACGAACCGCAAGAGAGGAGTCAGACGTGGGGCGCCGCCGACGAGGACGAGGAAGTAGTACGACTACTCTACCCCGACGTCTTTGCATCAACTTAGTATGCGACTACTCGCCTGACGTCTTTGCATCAATTCCGCGACTGTGGCGTCTAGTGGTAAGACCGTGATCTATAACTACAAGTGATCTTGGTTTACTGGTAGAATTTTTATTAATTTGCGCTAGTGTAGCCTACCGTGGCCCTTCATAGATTGGGAGGAGGAGGTCGTGACCATGGATTTTGATCCAATGGTCATGTGACCTCACGTGGGTGGGATGTGGACTTGCTTAGTTTAACAAAGAGGGAGGTCGGGCCGCGGATCTTGAATCCAAGGGCCAAGACCTCACATAGGTGGGATGACCTCATGCGATGGCTTACAAAGACGAGGAGGTCCTTTGAGGTTTAACACAGGGAGGTCATGACCGTGGATCTTTGATCCAGCCGGGCCAGGACTGATGAGGTGGGGAGGTCTCGACGCCCACGTTGACCCGAGGAGGTCCACGAGGTCAAGAGGACCTCGAATGGGGAGGTCCTGGGGGCCTTGGTTGAGGGGGAGGTCGTGGCGGTTGGATTGGATCCAATGGCTACGACCTCATCAAGGTGGGAAAGGAGGTCAGATGGGGTTGGGCTGGACCAGGTTTGAGTACGGCTCAGCCCTAGGAACAGTGCTCTGTTTTAAATTTAATTTTCTAACAGCTAAGACTTGGCAAAATTGTTTGAGATAGCAAATGAACTCCAAAATTCATAAGATTTTAACTGGAGCTAGCTGACAACATGATTAACCTTACATAAATTTTCCAGAGGTTATTATGCAATGCATTTTTCTCAGGAATTTCATTAAGGTTGTTCAATGATTCATTTTACCTCCAAAAATTATCAAACTAGTTTTACAACTTGTGATATTTTTCAGAGGGGTCCCACCTCAGTTTTAGGACCAAGGAAGATACTTTGCAATTGTTTGGCACAAGATTTGAGAGAATTGGAAAACGAATTTGACTTTTGGTCAACAAGAGCTTTGTGTTCTTGGTTTACACAACTCTTGGACAAGAATTACATGAGATTGTAAGGGTTTTCAAGTTGTGAGAAAAAGTTTTAATTTCTACACATATAATTATACTTGAATAACCCTGATTATACATTTGGGATGTTACAGCGGGCTAAGATTTCTGTTGGTCAATTGGCCGACCTCTATGTCTCTCGCATCGTGTGCTTGCACGGTGTGCCCAAGACGATCGTCTCGGATCGTGGTTCTCTTTTCACCTCTCGCTTTTGGCATAGTTTGCAAGAGGCCATGGGAACTGTTTACCTTTAGCACGGCATTCCACCCTCAAACCGATGGTCGACCGAGAGGGTCAACCAGGTTTTGGAGGATATGCTTCGTGCTTGTGTCCTTTCCTATGGGAAGCATTGGGAGAAATGCTTGCCATTCGCCGAAGTTTTCTTATAACAACAAATTTTCAAAGCCGCCTCGGCATGGCACCTTTTGAGGCCTTGTACGGGAGAAAGTGTAGAACCTCGTTGAACTGGTCGAGACCGGTGAGAGATCTCTTTGGCCCGACTCAATCAATGAGGCCGGCGCCAAGTTCAAATTTTATTCGTGAGCTGCGTTTGCGCACAAACTCAATCCAGCAAAAGAGCTATGCGGATCGCCACGACGTGAGTTACGTTTTGAGCCTAATGACTTTGTTTATCTCAAAGTCTCTCCTTTGAAGGGCCATCAACGCTTTCGTCGAGGGCAAGTTGGCTCGATCGATATGTCGGTCCCTACCGCATTATTGAGAAGAAGGAGCTGTTGCCTATAAGTTGGAGTTGCCAACTGCACTTATGGGGTACATGATGTTTTCCATGTGTCCCAGCTTAAGAAGTGCCTCCGTGTTCCAACGAGGAAGCTCCGTTGGAAACCCTCGATGTCCGTGAAGATTTGACCTATCGCGAGCACCTCGCTCACAGACTCGATGAGTCTGAACGAAGGACAAGGAATAAGACCATCAAGTTCCTTAAAGTTCAAGTGGTCAAACCATTCCGAGGATGAGGCTACTTGGGAAAGAGAAGATCGCTCTGCGTCGCGGACTATCCATCCTTCTTTATCGAGTGAGCCAAATCTCGGGACGAGATTGCTAGGGGGGAGATTTTGTAACATCCCAAATGTATAATCAGGGTTATTCAAGTATAATTATATGTGTAGAAATTAAAACTTTTTCTCACAACTTGAAAACCCTTACAATCTCATGTAATTCTTGTCCAAGAGTTGTGTAAACCAAGAACACAAAGCTCTTGTTGACCAAAAGTCAAATTCATTTTCCAATTCTCTCAAATCTTGTGCCAAACAATTGGAAAGTATCTTCCTTGGTCCTAAAACTGAGGTGGGACCCTCTGAAAAATATCACAAGTTGTAAAACTAGTTTGATAATTTTTGGAGGTAAAATGAATCATTGAACAACCTTAATGAAATTCCTGAGAAAATGCATTGCATAATAACCTCTGGAAAATTTATGTAAGGTTAATCATGTTGTCAGCTAGCTCCAGTTAAAATCTTATGAATTTTGGAGTTCATTTGCTATCTCAAACAATTTTGCAAAGTCTTAGCTGTTAGAAAATTAAATTTAAAACAGGGCACTGTTCCTTGGGCTGAGCCGTACTCAAACCTCGGTCCAAATTTCAACCCCATCTGACCTCCTTTCCCACCTTGATGAGGTCGTAGCCGTTGGATCCAATCCAACCGCCACGACCTCCCCCTCAACCAAGGCCCCCAGGACCTCCCCATTCGAGGTCCTCTTGACCTCGTGGACCTCCTCGGGTCAACGTGGGCGTCGACCTCCCACCTCATCAGTCATAGCCACGAATCAAAGATCCACGGCCACGACCTCCCCGTGTTAAACCTCAAAGGACCTCCTCGTCTCAGTAAGCCATCGCAATGAGGTCATCCCACCTATGTGAGGTCTTGGCCCTTGATTCAAGATCCGCGCCCGACCTCCCTCACCGTTAAACTAAGCAAGTCCACATCCCACCTACGTGAGGTCACAGCCATTGGATCAAAATCCATGGTCACGACCTCCTCCTCCCAATCTAACTGCCGACCTCCTTTGCACTCACTTGAGGTCGTGGCCGCTGGATTTACATCCAAAGGCCACGACCTCCTCTCAAAAACATCACAACAAGGTCCTCCGCCTTGTTGAGGTCATAGCCCTTGATCCAAATCGAGGGCTAAGACCTCCTTCGCTTTGTCGTGTCGAGACCTCCCATCGTGTCGGTGCCCTTGGATTTTAATCCAAAGGCCGAGACCTCCCCTCATGTCTTTTCGATCGCGTGCAGTTAAGTCCTCACCGAGGTCCGCGACCGCTGGAGGGAGATCCAACGCCTTGGACCTCTTGTCCCATTTCCCACGTGCGTTTAGCGATGACACGAAATCGGAGGGCCACGACCTCCCCATCCTGATCGTGTGGCTGGGACCTCCACCCACCACTTAAAACGTAACGGTTCAAAACTCTCATCCGCTGGCGGGACCTCTCCTGTGTCTTATCCAACGGCCACTAAGACCTCCCCCGTTCTTCTCCTTCCTCTGGCGCTGGGCAAGCTCGAAAGCAGTGCATTTATTATGCGTGTTCGCACATGAGGTACACTTCATGCCTCTTGTCGACCAAGATTTAATGCGGGGCAGCCTCCGCCTCCCCGGCCCACACACAGCCTGCACCTTGTCAACCTTGTGTCTTGTCCAAGCCATGGACCTCCCATGGGCCAAGCTCACCATGAGCTTGGCGAGTGGTCCACAACCTCCTGTGCCCTTAGTATAAAGCCTCCCCCACTGTGCCGTTGGCTTCCTTTGCACACCTTTGTTCCTTGGCTTACACCCCTGTGCTGTGAGCTCTAAACCACCAAAGCTTCCTTGGCCGCCATTGCTGGAGCTTGAAGCTCCTCGGTGGACAAGGGTCACTGGAGTTTTTCTCCTTTTCTCTAAGCTTCTTTTGTGCCATTCCCTCGGGACCAAGTCCTAACTTGAATTGGTTTGGGCGATTCTGAGGTGGACAAAGTGGAGCTTGAGTCAAGCTTTGGCCGTGGAGCACCCTTCCTCCCCAAGACCGGTCCTCCTTCTCGACCTCCTCAAGACCTTAGGACCTCCAGTACATCCCCGGTAATCCCTTAGTGCCGCACCCATATGAATGTTTTCATGAGCTTTAGTTTGGCATAAGCTTGTTTGTCGCGCGGAGCTCATTTTTGCTTTTCGGTTTTGCCCGTGCGGGTCACCTCTGTCCTCTCCGGCTCGCCGGCGTTCAAGGCCGCTATTGCCGTTGAGAGAGGTCCGTTGGTGCGCGTGGTTATTGCGAACCGCGGTACCATTAGATCTCGCCGCGAGGTCTACATCGCCGGCGAGAACCAAATATTTGAACACGGTTTTGTTTGGACGCAACGACAAATGTCGTTGTCGCTTTTAGGACAAAAGATCCACCGAGTTAATGCGCTTATCATTGCTCCCATCATTGAATTCATTTGGTGTGTCTTAACCGTCTTAAATCCACCATTTATCTTCGCCGCCATTAAGTCCTCCGTAGCGACCTCCTCGTGGTCCCGCCGCATTTAATCTCTTGTCCATAGCGCTGCGTGCGTGTCGTGCGCTAATTCTAGCGCCGGATCTGACATCCGGACCTCCTCCAAGGAGATCCGAGCGCCCAAGACCTCCTGGCGCAATCTTAGCCGTCCGCACCTCCTCGGAGGTGCAGTGGACGTTGAGGACCTCCTCTGGGACCTCCTCGAGGTCATCTCACCGCTGAGGACCTCCTTTAATCTGGTCCGCTCCGACCTCCTTCCATGTTGTGGTCCGTTAGATCTTCCATCTCGGCCATGACCTCCTCACCTCAGCGCGTGTGCGTGGTTAGGAGGTCCAGACCTCTGGACCTCCCATGTGCATGTGTGTTGTTCTCTGGGAGGTCTCGAGCCGTTAGATCTCGAGATCTGTGGCTCACGACCTCCCATGTCTTTGTGAATGTTAGGAAGGTCAAGAAATTCTTAAGTATGAACCTGAAATGAGGTAGACTTTAGAATTTCATATCTTTTCATTTTAAATCCTTTTGAGGTCATTCAAATTGTGTTAGCTCTGTCTTAAACTTGACTTTAATCCAAAAATGGTTGTAAGTTGAGTTCAGCTCCAGAGCACAGTTTTGCCATAGGTTTTAGTACTCCTTTTGGATAATACACTCAAAATTTAGGTTTAACTTGTAAAACCCATAACTAATGTTCTGTAGGTTATTTTTGAATGAGACCAACTTTGTTAGCTTCCTCTATTAATGAACTCACTGTAAAAATTAGATTTGAGCATATTGCTGTTATAGAAATAAGGACTTGTGCATTATAATTTTGTTCAAGTTCTTGTTTTTGAAAAATTATAGAAAGTGCAATATAGCTCCAAATGGGATGAACTCAATTGTGTTATTCATATCATGAGGTGCTGGTTTCACAGTAAAAATCTCAGCCTCACCACTTTTCTAGAAAATGTTGCCTCATAATTAAATTAGTGAATAGTGCAGTTTGGTATTTTCAGGGCTGAGCAGAATTGTTTTGCTCATAACTTTTGCATTAAGAATCCAAATCCATTGGTTCTTATTGCTAAATTCCTAAAATCACCCTCTTACTGCTGTAGAAATTTCAGAGAATTTGGAGTTCGTTTGCTGTGCTGTCTTGTTGTTTTTCGTCGTTCTTATCGGTTCTTTATCGCTTTTCCGTTAGGTTTCGACATTTGTGTTGATCCCGCAAACGACCCTCCGCAACAAAGTGACCAGCAGCAAGGCAAGCAGTTTGACCATTTCCATCATTGTCCCATTATTTTAAAGCTTAATACTTTGTTTTACTTCTATGTATGCATGCTACTTTGTGTTAATTGTCGCTAGTAATCCTATAGTTGCATAATCTGTAGGAGTTGTTTATCCTCTACTACCAATGAGCCTAGGTTATTCGCTGTGGTTGGAGCTCGTTGGATGAGCTCTTATCACTTAGTAGTTTCGACTTAAACTGCTTAGACATGCTTAGCTATCGGTAGTAATGGGCGATCATCGACTTAGTCGATGGTCTTGATCACACAAGTATAATTATTCCTCCTATATGTCCAGCACTTGTGCTTTGATTAATTTGTAAAATCAAAACTGAAAATAAAATGTTGATTTGGACTTGGGCATATTGGATGGATGGTGTGGTTTTTGGAATGTGGTAGTATGCCCGAGTCGTTATGGACCGAGTTACTTGCGCCACTGCTACGAGCAATATTATGTGCTAACCACACGAGGGGATATGGGACCTCTCTTGACTAAGTACTTTGGGGGTGTTAATTATGAGCTGGTTGGTGGGTATGTTTTAATAAAATGTGTATGTGTAGTGTTGGGAGGGAGCATTGGCGGGCGGTTAGGCTGTCTAATGTGTCCTTGTCCCCGTGGGTTGCGGCTCGTAATTAGCATCGTCCATTGGAAATGTCTCAGAGGACTTAGCTGCTTGCACACCTACTGATAGTGTGCTTAAAGGAAAGGCGGTCTGGCGTGTGGGTACATTGGTACACCCTCGCAGGATAAAACTATTCAATAGCCTCGCCCTAGGTTATGGACACGCCGAAACGCCCGTAAGAACTAGACTACAACTTTTAATTAAAACTTGACATGGTTGGTATGAGTGGGTAATTCATACTATTGTTGTGGTGGCTATTGGGTTAGTCACTTCGTGATTGTTCTTGTTGTTGTTATTATGTTATTATTATGCTTGTTATTTCAACAAGTAAAAATGCTTTGTCAAATTGCCTTAAATCTATTATGTTATTGCAAATGGAACTTGCTTTATGCTAAATGTAAGTCCAAAGCTCCATCCACTTAATTAAAGCTTGCATGTAGCTAAATTATAGTTCTGTTATCTTACGTCGTCAGTTTTACGAGTACAATAAACAAGTTATTGTACTCATTTGCTTTGCTTAACAACCTTGTTGCAGAGGACGGAGGTGAGCTCCAAGAGCCTTACTGCGTGCCACGTGTTGCGCTTTCTTGACGACTAGCTTGGCGGTCCCACGATGCCTAGGGGTTAAGGCACACTGATTGGCTTTGTGTTATAGCCATCTTTATGGCACTTTTGCTTCCGCTGTGTATTCTTGTAACTTATTGCTATTTGGCCTAAGGGCCCCTCTTTTGTAGTAGCTATTCCATATTAATATTAACTTCTGGTTTGTTGCTTATGTTCTATGTGTTGTATGGAATTGATATATTCTTTTGTTGTGAGGTATGTATACTGCATTCTGGGGAGTATACATCTCTCGAGACCGAGTTTATTCGGTTGATAATACTAGGGTCAATTGGATGACTAAGTATTATGAGCCTAATAAATGTCGGGGTCTCACAACACGTGCTAGAACAGAGCCTCCTATCTACCCTGAACTCAACAAGCCCAACACCTAACACGAACCAGATGCTATGCAAGGTAGACTAGGGATACCATACACAAAATTAAGGTATAGAAGCTCGAACTTGAGTCGCACTGCTTGGTAGTGAGATGTAGTCATGATGGATGAAGATCCATTCCTTGAAGCTTTAGAAGGTAGTTGCGCTCACCCATCATCCTCATCTCAAATTCCTTCATCTCCAAGAAGTGATAGCCAGCATTGAATGCAAAAATGAAGAAGAACCAACAGCTTGAGGTGATACCACTTGTTGGACCACATGTTCTTCTTCTTAGCTGAAAGACTACACCAAAGAGACAGAAGAAATCTATGCCTTGGTACTGGGTTAGTGAGACATTATCTAGGGAAACAGTACCAAGACGTATGACTAGCAAGGATAGCAGCAAATGAACCAAAACTCATGAAAGCATATAATTAACAATTTAAGACATGAGCATGGAGATAGACAAATCAATTGCAGCACATGCTATCCAAGATATGATAAAGCTCAAAATAATCTTAATTCACGATAAGGCATAGGAGCAATCAAGCAAACACATAGCATATCACATAACAAACATCCAGTCAAAGAGTAAAGCATGCTAGTGAAGCTATGGCAAAGCTCATGTATCCACACTTAACAATAAGGCACAATAACCATGTAAGCATAAAGCAATTTAAGAACAAATCATGAATGATGTATGCTAACATGGATATCAAGTGAACATGTGGATACATACAGCAAACATCAACATGAGCAAGATAAATCATGTACAAATAGCACAGGCTCATGAAGACAAGACCAACCTTATATACCCATAGAAGCAATGAACAACAGTTTAATACATGGATACATAAGCAAGAATCAACATGAGCAAGATAATAAAGGTACAAGACAGCACAAGCTCATGATGACAAGACCAAGCTTACATAACCATGGAAACAATGAACAACAATATAATACATGGATATATAAGCAAGAATCAACAGGAGCAAGATAATAAAGGAACAAGATAGCACAAGCTCATGTTGACAAAACCAAGCTCATATAACCATGGAAATAATGAATAACAATCTAGCCCATGGATACATAAGCAAGGTACTAGTAAAGGCATGATAAAAGATATCATAAGAGTAATACATGCCAATATGCTACTAGATTTTGTGGATTTATGAAGTGGATAAATCATGCAATCAAAGTGGTGAGTCTATTGGATTAATTAAGCTTATGCCTAAGAAAGATTTGGGAATTATGTATTATATTGATAGAATGTGAGATTGATTAAATGGCTGGACTTTTTAATTGGGCGACTTTATGCTATGCTGGAATGGTGGATTTCAATAATAGTGAGACTTGGATCCAGCAACTTGGAAGACAAAAATTGATAGCTTTTTAGCTTGGCACTCCAGTACATGGTTGTGAACTAGCAGCTGTGTGAGTACCTTTCTTGGGAGCTCCTAGAGAGATCTCCCAGGAGCTCCTAGGAGGTCCGATAGGACCACCTGGAGGTCTGGGAGGTCCTCCAAGACCACCCGAGGAGGTCTCCCAGGACCACTAGGAGGTCTCCAGGACCTCCCCAGTAGGACTCAAAGGTCCACTCGGAGGTCCTTCAAGACCACCCGAAGGTCCCAGCCTCTGTGCACCATGAGCTAGTCCTAGGATCAGATTGGCTAGCACGCACAGGCTCAACAATTGGCATAATCAATTCCATACCACTAGCAAAAAAGATGAAGCAGACAAATTAACACATATTATTAGCAAAAGACCTTAGGGTCAAGGATTTTTACAAGGTTGCCCCACAGGCTTACAACTCCAAAGAGAACCTGCAGCAGAAACATAAAACACGGGAAGTCCATTCGGCAAGCCCACAAGCTACCGAGTGGAGGACGTCTCCTATGCGCAAGGTCTTCAAAAGAGCTCCCCTTCAAAGAGCACAAGACTTCCTAGATCTCCTTCCTCTGCTGATTAAAACAGAGGGCACAAGCCATGAGTACTTTGAATGTACTCAGCAATCCGTGGGGAAAATGTATGCAATTAATATTTATGCACGGCTTGACAATTGAGAGCTGTAAGGTTAGTTTGCAGAAAAGCAATATTTGACAGTAAATAGCATAAGTAGATTACAAAGCTCAAGATAAAAAAAAGATATACATAAGTAAGAAAGTTCTTCGAAAACAACACCCGACCACCCTGGTCGAGTGCCCAAACCACTCATGACCACCCTGGTCGTGAGCTAAACCACACGAAACCAACCACCACTTTTAGAAGAATCTACCCCTTGCGTGAAATCTCCAGGCATGACCATAACTGAGGCTGCAGCTATTCGAATAGATTAACACTCTGCAGAGGTTGTACACTTTACCCACAAGAGGTAGTCGCTTGATACAACACACGTTTCCTTGGACGTGTGAATCAAGTAGAGACCACCACTAGGTCTTTACAAAGATCCACTTGACTCGGTTATGCTTGCTAAGGTTTCGCCGTCCTGGCCCCCTCTTGCGCCATTCTCAACCATCACAGAACTGACTCAGGCTTCCCTGATTATTACACCCGATCCACCCCATCCTGGACATGTGGTTGCACGAGATGACCCAGATCAATGGTTCAAGGTTAAGTCCTTAGTTGGCTGCTTAGGCGAAGCTATCCACATCCCAATGTGCTTCCTGCACCCACACTAACCACCTTCCACTCGCCCGAGCATAAAACATTTGGGGTTCCTCCCCAGCCAAAGGACCACCCTAGTCCTAGCACCACAATTTCATCAAGTGGCATTGCTATGGTTCCATAGTTCATTAGACAAATTCATCATTGTTGGGTTCAACCCTGCTAGAGGACCACCATAGTCCTAGCAAACAAATTGTAGTTAAGGTGACAACAAATGCCGTAGCGTCACATAGGGCCATACTTCATTTTAATCAGCAACACTGGCCGCTACTACACAAGCCACAATCCAGTGCGCTGGGGCTAAATTAACATTGATAATTCAAGGTGGGAACGATGTCTATTAAAGCATGGCTAGGCAAACACGATACCCATGTTGGTAAACAAGAATGTCCAACAAAGAAATACCCATGCTACGGCTTCCAAAGGGAACATGTCAACATGTTGATTGCAAAGTAATCAAGGAGGCATAAAGACAAGTAGGTAACTAACTAAGCCCAAAACCATTTTTATACAACTAGCAATGCAAGTTTATATCAAATCAAAATACTTTTGTAAAAAAATGGGTTCAAGATGATCAAAGGTCCATGACTTGCCTTCGGTGACGAGTTGCTGGGCTTCTAAGAAGGTTGCTGGATCCTCGAGTTCTTCAGCGAAACCGAAATATATACGTTGCAAAGAAACCAAATAAATAAAGCAACTCTAAGAGAAACCAAAAAGAACTCAACTAGAACCAAAAGAAAGGAGGTCCACTGAGAGGGGGAGGTGGTCCAACGAAAGGGAGGCCCAAACTCAAGGAGATCCGAACTAGGGGAGCTTGGAGAGCTCACCAGAACAAAGAGAGGTGTGAGAGGGAGTTTGAGTGAAGAACAAGGGGGGCAGTGGTTGTTCTATTTATAGCGGAAGGAGAAAAAGAGCACCCCTAAGAAGGAGCGACCAGATTCAAAGGTAGTGTGGCAAAGGTACACTACTAGCAGGTAAGGGAAAAGACTAGAGCAAGTAACGGAAGAGACAAGAGAAGAGAAAGTCAAGGGGGAGTTAACAACATTTAATGTGCACAAACTTTTGCAATGGCAAATATGTGATGACAGGTAGAAAAAGGTATTGACAGGACTGACAAGTGGGGTTAGTCAAAACCCCAAGGAGGAGGTCCTGGAGAAGTCAAGGGAGGAGGTCAAAGGGGAGGTCGTGACCTACGAGGGAGGTCATGGCCGCAAGGGTGGTCTCTGCAAAAAGACCAGAGGTCGTGACCTCTAGGGGAGGTCTGACCGCAAAGGTGGTCTTTGCAAGAAGACCACGGGGAGGTCCTAAGGACAAAGAGGCTCAAGGTAGGAGGTCCGGAGGACAAGGAGGTCCTAACCAAAGGGAAAGTCGAGACCAAGAGGATGTCTTAACCCCAAAAGGGAAAGGTCTAAACCACAAGGGGAAGGTGTAGACCAGCGGGGAGGTCTAAACCAATGAAGAGGTCTAAACCCAAAGAGGAGGTTTAGACCAACAGAGAGCTCTAAACACAAAGGAGATCTACACCTCATAGGAACCACAAAGAGATCTAAACCGCACAGGAGGTCCAAACCACAAAAGAGATCTAAACCTCACAAGAGGTCTAAACCACAAAGAGAGCAGAGCCGAGGAGAGCACGGGACCAGTAGAGAAGGGGAAAAGCAAAACTAAGGCTCAAGCAACTTCAACTAAACCAACTCGGAACAACCAGCAAAGAACAGAGATAAACAACAAGAAACGGGCTCTCCAAAGAGGGGCTCGACTCGTTGGGAGGAGGTCCAACGGGTCAGGAGGAGATCTAGCCACGAGGGTGGTCTTTGCAAAAGAACCCAAAAGGGTGGTCTTTGCAAAAGACCAGTCGCGACCAATAGGGAGGTCGTGACTCAAGAGGGACGTCGTGACCAATGGGAGGTCACGACAAAACGATAAATGAGGAGGTCGTGGCAAACGACAAAAAAAGGAGGTCAAAATGAACACCGAGAAGGTCCAATCGAGCAGATAAGGAAAGAATGAGAAATGGGGGAGAGATCAAAAGGGAAAACTACATCCCGAATTGGAATTTCAGATATCAAGGACATTTGAAACACAACCCCGAGTTTGGACATAAGGGAAGATCCAAACACAAGGGAGGTCTGAGCCTTAAAGGAGGTCTGGACCCTCAGATCCAAACGAAGGGAGATCTGGACCCTCAGATCCAAACGAAGGGAGGTCTGGACCTATGAGGAGGTCCTGATGGCCAATGATGAATCAAAGGAGGTCTTGACGGCCAAGATGAACCCGAAGGTAATCCCGACAATCAAGATGCAGCAAAAGGGAGATCTTAACGGTCAGGATAAACACAAGGGAGATCCTGACGGTTAAGATGAAGCAAAGGGAGATCTCAACGGTCAGGATAAACACAAGGGAGATCCCAACGGTTAAGATGAACACAAGGGAGGTCCAAGGGAGCACGGGGTGGTCCAGATGAACATGAGGAGGTCCGAGAGAAAGGAAAATCAACCCGAATTTAGAATTTCAAAGTTCAAGGATGTTTAAAACACAAACCTGAGCTTGGAACACCTCGGGTGTGGTTGTGACCGAAAGAGAGTCCAAAACAAGAGGGAAGCCTGGACATAAAGGCATGTCCAAACCAGATAAACCAAACAAGAAAAAGATCTAAACCTTAGAAAGGAGTCCAAACCACAAAGGGGAGTTTAAAGGAGGTCCTGATCCAAAGGGTGATCTAGACTAGGACGATGGTCTTTACAAAAGACCCCCAGGGGTGACCAACAAGGTGGTCTGAGCAAAAAACGGGTGGTCTTCGCAAAAGACCAGAAGAGGTGGTCCTAGCAAAAGACCACGAGGAGATCCAGAGGGCAAGGAGAGGCGCGGCTAAGCGGAGCCATCTGATACAGATCGGGTGGTACAAAAGAGGGGAGGACGCGGGCAGCGCAAAACGAAAGGGGAGATAGGGACAGAGAGGAATTCCAAAGGAAAATGGGAAAGTCCAAATAGACAAGAAGAAGGAGAGCAACACCAGAGACCAAGCAAATGCAAAGGGAACCAACTTTGGATTAGTTGAAGTTTAGCTTAGTCATTTTAAACACCTCAATTTCTGAAAATCTCAGGTTAAGCTTTGACACTTCTGCAAAACCAAATGGTTCTTTTTATTTTGAAATTTTTTCAAAAACTCCTAAAAATTGAGATGTTACAAGCTAGCATCAGTTTACTGAGTTGGAACTACCACAATAGCTGTCCAATTCCAATTCTAACTCCCGCTCCAGTCGCAACTCCGCGTTCTAGTGAAAATGGTCTCCACACTCTTCGCTCCACAGGACCATCTGTAGCCACCAACCCGATAGCTCATCTTCGTTGTTTCAACTATGGAGAAAAGGGACACTTTGCTAACAAGTGCTCTCAACCAGTCACCACCAGTGAGGTTCAACTTAAAGACCTCACCAACTCGAGGTCATATCACAATCTGTAATACTCCAAATTAAATTAATTGAGAAGAAATAAATTAGAGAGAAGGACCACAAAGAAAAGTAGTTTAATAGAGGATTAGAGGGGGGATTCTACAAATACCAGACAACCTGGGCTGGGGCTTCTGGCCCATTTCAATTCAGCCCATAGGTGGAAGGGGGGGCAGCATGCCATAAAAGGGGGGAAAACCCTAGACGCCCCTCTCCCCCTCCTATGGCCGCCACTCCCACCTCCTCCCTGCGCCTCCTCCCCTGTAGCATGTGGCAATGTAGCTCCATGCTTACTGTAGCACATCCTTCCCCTGCTACCACTCCCTCCATTGCAGGTGTCCAAGAAGAGAAAGGGGGAAAGATCTCCGTGGTGGTGGCCGGCCAAGAAGAAGAAGGAAGGGGAGAAGAGAGAAGTGAGGGGAAGAAGGATCGTAGGGTGTTCATCGTGTCCTTCAGTGGTTTTTCAAGGGTAATCCCGATCCCCATTCGATTCGTAGTGTAATTGGATAATTAGGCAACATTGGTAATAGATCTCTTTAGGACAGTCAGTAATGGCCAACGGTTTTGAGGAAGTTAAGTGCGGATTCTAACCTGGCCGTCTCCTAGAGAGTTGTGGAAGACGTCGCTAGCTTTCCGTAGAGTATTGGATGAGTGGATTAGGAGATATGATTTTTGTAGCACTGCTGTTCTGTAGTTCTGTCATAATTTTGACAGAAGATGTTAATCGATCATTAGAAAATAGTTAATGGATTATTTAGAAGATCTCACCATAACGAAAGTTGTAGATATTTTTATGAGCTTTCTAGAAAGCTAAAGAATATGAAATTTGGCCGTGTGCACTAAAAGTTACATTAGATTTAGTGTCGCTATCCCGAAACCCTGACGAGATTTAGATGTTCTGTTAATCAGTTTGGAAAGGGTAGAAGATAGCCGAATCTGGAAAGCCCACCAACTAAGTTTAGGTGGGGAATTTGACAAGATTTCTATAAAGTCTTAAAACGCCACATTTTAATATTAGTACGGAAAGTTATGGATTTTTGAAGGGAACTGTCTGTTGAGGGGACATATTGATGTTTAGGATTTTGGAGTTGGGGTTGCGCTAGAGAGTGTAACGAATTTGTAATTGCTTCTAGCTTTGTTTTTATCCAGAATTGCTATCTTAGAGTGCTTGTTAAATTAATTCAGGTGGGGGTTTGGTCCTGGGGGCAGCTCCCTCTTCGTGTCCTCCATCTTCGCACGGTTGAGGCAAGTACAGTTATTGATAGATTACCTAGGAGTGATTCATCATGGTTGCAAGTATTTTGTATATATTCGTTGTACATGAATGCTAGAATGATATGTATGTCAATGATCATAAATGCTAGAAGTATGAGTAAGTTTTATTCATGTATGATGCTGCTGCTAATTACATGTTAATGATGGATAGAAGAATTACTCATGTGCATCATGTTATCATATTTGAGGCTTGGTCACATGGTGAGCAAGCATTGATTTGAGGTCCCCGTCATGTAAGTGATGGGCTTGTGGTCCCCACACTTGTGGAGTGTGGGCTTGTGGTCCCTACACTTGTGGGGTGTAGGCTTATGGTCCCTGTGCTTGAAGGCACAGGCATGGGTACGCATCGACGGATGCATACTCCGCATTACTGGTAAATGCAAAGAAAAAAGGGAAAAGATGCATTGCACATTGGCATTGCATAAGCATGTGAATTATTTTATTGGAAAGATTTGGGAATGTATGTTGATGTTATAATTGTGTATTATAATGTCTTATTAAATGTACTTTGCTGAGTCTTTAGACTCACTCTTGCTGTTGTTTGTGTTTTTAGGTACCCCTTACATGAATGGCATGCATGGGTGGAAATAGACTTAAGATTGGTTGCACATTGGCACGAACCTTTCACAGATGAATAAAATTGGATGATGATTTAGTGTTTGAGTGAATTGCTTAAAGGATTATTTATTATTATGTCATATGCTTGGAATTTTGTAATAGAGTTGATTAGTAGAGTATGGATACCATTTTGATTATGCTTTAGTTGATTTGCATATTTTGGATGTTCTTTTAAGATTTGTTTAAATTGGATGTTTGGATTATTGATTGTTGCTATATTAATCTGTTAGAACCTCCGGTATGGTCACCTATACAAATGAGGTTCTGCCGAAATTTAGTAAAATATCTTAGTTTTATTTTGTTAATCTATTATTTTAGTAGCATTCCAGGCTCTTGTTGAGCTAGGGGTGTTACAGTTGGTATTAGAGTGGGCTTTAGGTCCGTGGTGAATAGATTAATTAAAATTTGCTAATGTCTTATCAACTTAAAAATTTGACACACTAGTGCACAGTAGGATGGGAATGGGCAAAGCATTGCATTTACGTTTCCGCTATATTGTATTGATGATTGCTGATATGAATTGAGTATCATTGCTCATTAATTGATTATATGATTATTATTATGTGGGGATAATCGATGTTGAGAGGTTGAGGTCGTGGTTGTGGCCCTGGGCTTTACCAGGTTACACCACCGTTCGTGGTATAGGAATAGTGAAGTGTCTACATCGAATATCTTAGTATAAGTGTTGATAGTGAGTATCTTTAGAAGAGTTGTTCTCTTCCTTGAATTTGAATTTGGTCAACCCTTGTCCAGTTGTGATTGATGAATTTCTCTTGGGTTATTAGTTCATTGCGGTTGATGGGTTGCTTTGAGAAAGGTTGGTGTGTTTCCATTGGCTTAATTTGTCCCGTAAAGCAATCATTGTTTTCCCAACCGATGAGTTATTCTTACAGCTGGTGAACTTGATTGATTGTCAAGTTTGGCATTTATATTGGAGTTTTGTCTTTCTCATTGGAAAACATGACCCATTTATTCACTTGATGTTTTTGGTTAATGAAAGTTTCCTTTTGCAAGTCCTTTAGTACGTGGAGGCTTTGACTCAATGTATCTCTCTTGGGTATTTTGAGTGTTGAAGATTAATAGTTCTCTTTTATGAAAGAAGATATTAAACTCTTTAGCGATGTTTTGTCATGGTTAAGTGAGAGGTTATCATCAAATCAATTAATGAATATGATATGGATTATCAGGTTGGGTCTGCAGTGTGTGCATGATCGATCTTAACTAAGATCTTTGAAAGGAAAGTTGATTAATTTGAAAGTGTCTTGTAGTAGTTCTTGATGAGCCGTGACTATGAATATGACTATACTTAATTGGAATCAATAGAGTTAATAAGAAGTATGGAACATTGATGAAATGGTTGATCATTAGAATTGTTTAGTTTGCTAAACTTGTTGAATTATTTGGTCTTAATGGATTAATCTAATTGTGTAGGAAGAGAAATATAAGGATGTGTTCGACTGTGAAGGACCGGAAAGGCGACTAGAGGGGGGGTGAATAGGAGCACCTAATCTTTTTCGCAAAGAATGGATTCAACTTGTAAATCACTCCAATAGCTATGAGAGCTATGAAGATCAATGATTAAGCACAGAGGAAGTCTTATGTTGAATCCACTCCTCACCCCCAAAGCTCAGAAAACAAAAACGAGGAAGAACCGAAGAAATCAGGACAATCGGTACAACCACAGGCAAACGGCCGGTTGTACCGCAGTCCGGTACAACCGCAGTGTTAAGCCCGGTTCATCCGATTGTCCTGGAACAGGCAAGATCCGCTCGGTTTTCAAAACGAAAAGCGACGTAACTTTTGAACCGCTTTGCCAAACTCTACGAGATTTGAACCACACCTTCCTAACGATACTAGGAACCTATTCCAATCAAAAATTTCAGAGATCCATTCCAAGGTTCCTATCTTTTTGCATTTGAACGAAGAAGGATGCGAAACCGGGCAAGAACAAACCTCTAATCCAATCACTTGCTCGTGGATGATTGATGATCTAGATCACCCTAGATGTATTCCCACACGTCATAGCAAGGTAGATTGGGGTAAGAAACAACCAGAGAAACAAAGGATCAAGAAATCTTCAAAAAGAGGTCATCGAAGAAAGAAATGACAGAGAGCTCAAATATGAAACAAACACCATCTCATATTGATCTAGAGGAAGAGAGATACATGATTGATACAAGAGGAATGATTACAAGCTTTCATCTCATCCTCTCCCACTCTCAAACCTCAAGAACACACACTCATCCATTCTTGAGGAGGGAAGCAACGAAGGGGACAAGCAGGGAGCACCCACTGCCTCCACCAACACTCTCAACAACTAAAGAGCAAAAAAGAAACAACCTCACAAAGCCTCTTTTGACTCTAAAACCCTAATTCCACCCAAGTGCTCCAGGAGGGCATGCAGCCCCTCCTCTCCTTTTATAGCGCCTGGCTAACGGGTCTCCGCCTGCGTTCGCCCGCTATGTCCAACGGAGCTCGCCCGCTTGTGCAGCCTTTTGCGACTTCGATTCGCCCTTCAGACCTTCCGAAGCTTCAAGCTCCTTGTCTCGACGCCTCGCAACCACCTCGAGTCCACGCTGCCTTGACACATCCCGACTGTTCGACCTCAGCGCCACTGTGCCTAGTCCATCCACCGTGTCTCGCCACGACTCCACTCGACGCCCCGCAGCCCATACGCATAAGAAACATGAAACCGAACAAGTTCTTCACAACTTGACCTAACGTTAGCTCAAACATGCAATATGCAACACACATGCATGAACACACTTGGATATGACCTATCCCAAAACTCAAAACACCAAAATGGCCGAACCTCACAATACAATCCAGACAACCGCCATGTTACCAATGAATCAACCGCACTCGGCCGTATCGCCCAATACTGCGGTCGTTCCGATTTCCATGAAGACCGAACTCAAGAAAAACAACTTCTCCGAATTCTTCAACCGCCATTTACCAATCGGTATAACCGCCTCATGGTCGCATCACCCATAACACGGCCGTTCGATTATCCCGACAAATTTCGATTGACTTCACGAAAACGCGTGAACCTCGCAACGACATGGTCCGACCACACAAACCAAACTCAACTGACCTAAAACCTTTGTCAATTACTCATCACTCTCATGGAGACACGACCACATGGTCTCTCAATCTCCCCCTTGATGAGAATATTGACAAACTCAGAAAAAGCTTTTAAGAAGAGTTTGAGTTTGAAGAAACCAACATGGTCCAAGAAATGAAATGAAGCGAATGACCATGTCGACAGAAGGAACGCTAGAGCAACAACCGAAAGAGCAAATTGATCTCCAAAGCTCTAAACTGCTCCCAATGACTTTTCTTCTCTATTTCTCCCCCTTTTGTCAATAAACGCATCAAGATGCAATAGAGGGAATATGACATGTTAATGGATGAAAAATGGCTGAAGTTTGTTTATTTAAGCATTTTGAGCCATGAGAATTATCCATAATGACCAACATGTAATACACCAAGCCATAACTTAATAAAAAGGCTATCTAGATCATGACAAGATATGTATAAGCTAGCTAGAACACATAGATGACAATCTGAAAATGAGGTACATTATGTGAGCAAGTCAAGTCATCAATGAGCAAAGTCTCGCTAGAGATATCCAAGGATGATGCAGGCCATGTCAATAAGCTAAGCGGAACTAAGAAGCTTAAATTGAGACCAAATAGAGTGCTATGCTCAAGATTGAAACATTGGTTAAAGTACATGATACTTTTTGTGGCTTTAAGCACATTGAACATATTTTCTTTTGAAATTCATGGTGGTTTCCAACCAGATTTTTGTTTTATCATGTGCTAGGTCTCAAGCCTTATGCGACTACTCCAAGCGAGAAGCTTAAGAAGATAGTCTAGGTCACCCAAAACTCCCCCTAAGTTCATGCCAAGTGCAATGGCAAGCCATCTCATAGGAGAGAATTGGTGAGATCAGCTTTTTCAAGACAAAAGAGATCTTTTTGCCTTTTAACAAGTTGTACTAACCATGCATCACCAAGAGACTAAAACAGCTCTTTCTAAGGCTCAATATAGATTCATCACTCTACCCAAATTTATTTGACATGGCATGAATCATAAAAGGATAGCTCAAGAAGGACTAATCTCGAGTGCTAACATGACAAGTTTTAGTTTAAGTTGAGCAATTTTAATTAACTTATCATGGCAAAAGCTAGGCTACACATATGAAGTCATGATAAATCTAGCAAATAAGCACAAGTCATGGCAAGGTGTAAAGCATTGTAAACATGTCATAGCAGGATAATAATCAAGGCTCAATGTAGTTATATTACAATGCGAGAATGCTAGAATGCGTAAGATCCAGCTCCCCCTCAACATTAGATGCAACTTTTAGTTCAAGTTGAGTTAACTCAAAATTAAGCTCCAGAAGCTCCCAAAAGAACTCCCCTTGAACCAAAACAATAACTCGAGAAGTCGGCAAAGAAAACATAAAACAAAAGTTCCTTAAAGCATAGATAAGATATAGAGAATACTATGGCTCGATCGACTCTCATCTACCCCATATGACTCTAGGACTATCAACCGCCCACTTAACACACCTAGGAGCAAACACGCATTCTGCCTACCCGAGGGTGGCCCAACCTCGCTAGAACCTACAAGAAGTGAGTGAGCTCAACCTAGTGAGATAAGTAATACTAATAAGCAAGATCCTAGAATCACAAGATAAGAGCAGTAAATCTAAACAACTAGACAAAAGAAGCACTCTAATCTATGCTAGGAGGACTAATCCCAAATGCACCCAAAATGCAATGCAACAACAAGGAGCAAGAGCATAAATAATATAGTAGAGCAAGAAACCCAAAGCTCCCTCACTACAAATCCATAAGGACAAACCACCCCAAGCTCTCCCGCAGAGTGAAAACCTCGAACTATCCAATGGCTTGGTGAAAATGTCACCAACCGGTGGTCACTTCCACAAACCGGAGCACTATATCGCCTTCTCTACATGGTCTCTAAGGAAGTGGAAACGAATATCGATGTGCTTGGTCCGGAATGTCAGACCGGGTTCTGGCAATGTTAATCGCAGAAGTGTTATCACAAAAGAGTGGAACACATCCGATAACTAACCCAAAGTCCCGCAGGTCGGCCATCCAGAGCACTTGACTACAAAGAATCGGTCTGCAAAGAACGCACTTTCCTCTGCGGTGGATCAGGTAACACTGCATCGCTTCCTTGAAGACCAGAAACAAGAGAAGTGCCAAGAAATTGGCAAAAGCGAAGTGCTCTTCCTATCTATCCTACTGACAAATAAGTTCCAGATCCGAAAAGGCTCTCAAGGAAAGACAGATGAGGAAGAGTACCAGATACCATAGTCAATGGTAGCTCAAGGTACGGAAGATGCGCTTCACCGCCGGCGGTGAGATACGCGAGAGAAGCTCGAAATCGAGCACACGCATACACACGGAGAAGTGTATGTCCGGTCTCGAGGCAAGGAGGTAAAGAAGGAGCCGATCATACTTCAACTCCTTCGATCAATCGCTCGCCATCCTCATCTCGGGTCAAGATAGGTCAGAAAGCCATGGAGTCGACACAAAGCTTACCATCACTCATATCGGTTGCCTCAGAGATCACGAGTGTACTTACCTCGATGAAGAAAAGTACCTCCCGAGTCCGCTTGATTTGGAAGCCAAGGAAGAAGGTCAACTCACCCATCATACTCATCTCAAACTCGGTGCTCATGACATCCGAGAACCGGGAAACCAGAGTATGGGAAGAGCCGCCAAAGATAATGTCATCGACATAGATCCGACGAAAGCAGAAGGTCGATGCATACCGGCGGATGAACAAGGTCTTGTCAACTTTACCCATCTCAAAACCATGACTTATCAAGTAGGACTTAAGCCTCTCATACCAAGCTCGGGAGCCTCGCTAAGTCCATATAGCTTTGGAAAGCTTGAAGACATGGTTAGGTATTTGGGGTTCTCGAAACTCGAGGTCAGCTTGACGAGGCTTCCTCCTCAATAAGGCCATTGAGGAAGGCACTCTTCACGTCCATCTGTAAAGCTTGAAACCCTTAGAAGCCGCAAAGGCAAGCGTGATTCTAATGGCTTCAAGTCGAGCTACAGGGCAAAGGTCTCTCAAAGTCTAGACCTCAACCCGAAAACCCCGAGCTACTAATCTCGCCTTTGTTTCTGATGATTACCCCATCCTCACTGCTTGTTCTTGAACACCCACTTGGTTCCAATGATATTGTAGCCTCGTGGGGCTCAACAAGCGACTGCACCTTGTTCCTCTCGAAATTTTCTAGCTCCTCATGCATGGCATTGACCCATGACTCATCGATAAAGCATGAGAAACATCTTTGGGCTCAAAAGAGGCAATGAAGGCGAATGGAGACAGAATTGAGATAAGCGATTTTGAGCGGTAACACGCCAAAAAGATCTCCAATGATCTCGCCTCAAGGATGAACTTTCGGATGTGTCTAGGAGGTCCCGGAGAGATGAAGAAGTGGCCTCTACCTCATGAGCCGACGAGGTAGGAACAGAGCCACTAGCTCCAGAGGAAGCAGAAGGCAGGGTCGATCACCTCGAGGTGCGATGGAAGACGGCACCTCAAGGAGTGGATGAGGGACAGATCGTAGACAACCGTCATCTCCATCGCCCTCATCATCCACAAAGATGGTCTCGGATCGCTCTAAAGAACTCGAGATATCTGCCTAGTCCCTGACCGCCTCGTCTGAAGGTCACCTCGCAGTCTCTACCATTTTGCTAGACTCGCAGCCTGCACTTATAAGCCCGCCAAGAAGTCGAGTAGCCTAGAAAGATACCGCCACAGAACGTGACTCGAACTTGTCTAGGTTCCTGCACTTCAAGATAAAGCACTTGCAACCAAACACACGAAAATGAGAGACGCTGGCTTTACCGATCTCACTCATAAGAAGTGCGGTGTAGGAGTGCCCAAGAAAACTCGATTCAAACATGACACGCGGTTGCAATGGCCTCAGCCCAAAACTTCCTGTGTAGAGTACTCATCAAGCATCGCCCGCCATCTCGACTAAGGTACGGTTCTTCCTCTCCACAATGCCATTTTGCCGAGGGACGATGGAGAAGAGAACTGGTGCTCTACACTGCCTCACCGTAGAAACTCTCAAAGTAGGAATTTTGAACTCCGTGCCATTGTCATCGGATCGCTCAGAAGGCACCCGGAGCTCAACAGACAAACCTACTAAAAAGACCTCGAAATGTGTAAATGTCTCGCCCTTCGAGGCTAAGAAAACACCCAAGAGTACCTCGAGAAGTCATCGACCACAACAAGAACATACCACTTCCTCCCGCCGATCAAGATTTCGAGCCGTCCAACTGCTGTGTCCATGTGGAGCAAATGTCCTGCATCGGTCATAGTAATCGTGGACCGAGGATGAGAAGCGGCAACCATCTTGCCGCGCTTAAGATGGAGTGCAAACAAGATCTTTGACCATCTTGAGTTTCGGCACCACTTAATGAGATCATGGTCGCTAACTCGGGTCAAATGGTCAAATCCAATATGACCAAGTCTCCTATGCCGTAAAGAGAGATCGCGGACTCGTATAACTAAACACCGAGAGGATCGCCAAAGACTCAGAGAAATCAGCACGAAAGATCCTCCCATAACGAGAAATCCCGCAAACCGGACTACCAAGAATCAAGAATTTTGCAAGCTTTTTCTTGAAGCTCACCTCGAAACCGCCATCGAAGCCGAGAAACGGAAAGCAAATTGTACCGCAGCTTACTAACCAAGGCAACATCCTTAAGAATAAAAGAAGCATTAATACGCGACAAGACTTTGGCGATGACGCCTGCATTTAAGCGCCTCCGAGGTGATCGCCTCATCACCGAGCGCGGCTAGGAGGAGAACCAACGGAGTCTCCTATCATATGACGAGAACAACCGAGTCTACAAGCCAAACCTTCTCCTTCCCTACCCGCGAACCCGAGTCAAAGAGAGTAAAGTCTCAAGATCGATAAATCAACAATGATTTTGGCACCCAATATCAATAACACGCCGAGCGATGAAGTAGTCAAGCCCGATCGACCTCTATCTACCCTACGCTCTCATCACTCAAAGCGTAAGGTCTAAGAGTAGACCAAAGTCGTTTCTTTGGTCCGATCGCTACGAAGGAGCGAGTCGAGCACCGCAACATGTCGAACACGCCATGGTAGCTATCTCGATGGGGAAAACGAGATCTACCCTCGTGACGGCGGAAGTCACGATCGAAAGCAAAGATGAGGACGAAAACCGTAAAACTCGAAAACCAAGTCCTCGATCGCACAAACCCATCGAAGAAACAAGCCTAGACCTCGTGTTGGTCTTAGGTGCACTCAAGGTCCGGGGCCGACCACAATGCGCCTAAGAGACTCAACATGGTCTCTACGCGATCTTGGCGCTACCAAGCATCGACGACCGTGTGTCCATCCTTCCGATGAGAAGGTGCAAAGATACTTCACCTTCGAGAGGTAGAAGCAAGATGTGAAATTACCTTCATCGTCGAACTCGACATAGCCCGCCGACTTGAAATGGACTTTCTCGGTCTGGGCTCGACCTCGATCACACCGTGCTATGGGTCTGAGCACGGCAGGTGGATGCTTCCTCATATCCTCAAAGAAGTCATATCCTAGACCCTGATTAAATCTGCAGATCTTAGATTGGTCTAGAATAAGATTGAGCTTCTTCTTGCCTCCTACAAATCTCTCGAGAGTGTTCATAAGGTACTGACACTCCCGAAAGAGAGAGGTGCAAGAAGAGCAGGGGGAAGAAGAGACAGAAGAAGGTAAGGGAGCAAAAGAAGAGCCAGCAGCAGAGGGAAGAATGGCTTGTGCACGCACAGCCGACTCTGAAGGGACATTCCTACTGCTAGCCAGTTGGTTCACGTTGCTAAGCGTCTCATCCTTACCCTGGGGCTTCTCCCCCTTCTCCACAATCATATTGCAAGCACAATGTGGCTTCTCTAGAAGGTCCTTAGTTAGCTTCACACATTTCTCATCCAAAGCAATCAAGTCAGATTTTAGTTTGTTACACTTAATGCATGGTGAGCTAACAGGGTCCTTAGAAGCAAACTGAGCCAACTTCCTTTCATGTTCAATCATATCTTGAAACTGTTTGGAGACAGCTTCAAGTTCAAGCAGCTTAACTTAGGACAGCTTCGAGCATGAATCAATCGGCTCAAGTAAAGAAGCTTGTAGTTCAAAAATTTTATGATCCGCCTGCTTAAGTTCATCCTCAAGTTATTGCAATTTTCACAAGACTCAGGCAGATCAAGAAGCATGGCATAAGATCCTCTAGCAAAGAATGTCCTTACCCTCACATGAGGTGGGAGAAGTAGTCTCATCAAGAATAAGTAGGGTAATGTACCATCCTACTCAACTCTAACTCAAAGAAGTAGACTAACATTCTCCACCTTAACACTATCAAGTTTGGAGGACACACTATCATGTGAGGTCCTTAACTTCTCCATATCAACCAAAGAAAGCGAGCATGTATCACAATCATCACTAGAAGGAGCAGATGTAAGAGCAATAATCTCTAGTGACACTATCTATTTCCTTCTCTAACTCAAAGACACCTAGCCTTAGCTTTAGCATGAAAACCTCCTAGCTTAAGAAAAGCATGATTGAGCTGTTCAGAGGTGGGATCTACCTCGTCTGTGTCGGAGTACAGCTCATTGTCACGAAGTTCGCCCTCGAGGGCCATGAAGCACATGCCGAGAAGTCGCCGCCGCCATCCTTGGGCTCTTGGTCACCCGTCCGTCATCGCCGCTCCATCCCTCCACCTCGCCGAGGTCGAGGTCGTCGAAGGCGGTGAGGACGCTGTGGAAGAGCTTCTGGCTTTGCCAAAGTTGCGGAACTTCTTCTTGTTTGGGCGCCCGAGCCGGAGGCTTTTGTTGCGTTCTTGTCGGTGTAGTCGTTTTGCCCGAACCGCCGAGTCGTTCTTGCCCTTCTCCAAATTAGGGCGGTTTGCTCAATGTGGTTGGGGCCACCACACTCGGCAAATCACGGGTCCTCCTCTCTTTCTATCCCTCCTCCCTTTGTAAGCGTGGGAGAATCTTCGAGCAAGGAGGGCAAGTCGCTCATCCGCGAAGTCGCTCTAACCGATCATCGCTATGTCACAGAGAGCAAAGAAGGAGAAACCACAAGAAGAATCAAGAAAGCCTTAAGAAGAAACGGATTGGTGACTAAGGCCATCGATCGTGACTTCGACCGACGAGAGACAACGCTAATCTCGTGAGTCTTGAGGCGCAAGTACAGCGCGCCAAGAGTCGTGGTCGAGAGGTCTGTCGTGTCTTTGATGGTGGTCACTTTCATCTCCCAAACACGCAGACGAGTCCGTGAGCATCCGACGAGCATTGTCCGAAGTCGGGGTATGTGAGACCGACCGCCGAAGGTTGCTCAAGATCTTGTGAAAACGCGGGGCACTCATCTAGGGACTCACCAAAGCATCTCAAATTTGTTGTATTCTCGTTTGAACCGGTCCTGCCGAACCGCCTTGATCTGGGTGGTGCCTCATGGTATGCGCCGAGGGTCACCCAGATATCATAGGCGGACGACAGTGAGATATGCGGTCAAACTCACTACGACTCAAACCCGGATGATGATGTTCTTGCCTTTGCATTCGCCTCAACATCAGCCATGTTCCGACATTGATGTTCTCATCGGCAGAACAAATGAATCGAACCTTGACCTTCCGCCAGATGGCATACCCCGGCCTCGATGTATGTCTCCATTCGCTCTTCCGAAGGGTAATCGATGCCATCGAAAGCAAGCGGCTTGGTCGAGTACTTGTCCATCGCCACGGCTCTTGAGACCGTTAAGATCTATTGAAAAGAGCTAACCGCTCGATACCAATTGAAGGACCGGAAAGGCGACTAGAGGGGGTGAATAGGAGCACCTAATCTTTTTTCGCAAAGAATGGATTCAACTTGTAAATCACTCCAATAGCTATGAGAGCTATGAAGATCAATGATTAAGCCACAGAGGAAGTCTTATGTTGAATCCACCTCACCCCCAAAGCTCGTAAAACAAAAACGAGGAAGAACCGAAGAAATCAGACAATCGGTACAACCACAGTAAGCGGCGGTTGTACCGCTAGTCCAGTACAACCGCAGATGTTAAGTCTTGCTCATCCGATTGTCCTGGAACAGTCAAGATCCGCTCGGTTTTCAAAACGAAAAGCGACGTAACTTTTGAACCGCTTGGCCAAACTCTACGAGATTTGAACCACACCTTCCTAACGATACTAGGAACCTATTCCAATCAAAAATTTCAGAGATCCATTCCAAGGTTCCTATCTTTTGCATTTGAACGAAGAAGGATGCTAAACCGCAAGAACAAACCTCTAATCCAATCACTTGCTCGTGGATGATTGATGATCTAGATCACCCTAGATGTATTCCCACACGCCATAGCAAGGTAGATTGGGGTAAGAAACAACCAGAGAAACAAAGGATCAAGAAATCTTCAAAAAGAGGTCATCGAAGAAAGAAATGACAGAGAGCTCAAATATGAAACAAACACCATCTCATATTGATCTAGAGGAAGAGAGATACATGATTGATACAAGAGGAATGATTACAAGCTTTCATCTCATCCTCTCCCACTCTCAAACCTCAAGAACACACACTCATCCATTCTTGAGGAGGGAAGCAACGAAGGGACAAGCAGGAGCACCCACCGCCTCCACCAACACTCTCAACAACTAAAGAGCAAAAAAGAAACAACCTCACAAAGCCTCTTTTGACTCTAAAACCCTAATTCCACCTAAGTGCTCCAGAGGGCATGCAGCCCTCCTCTCCTTTTATAGCGCTCGGCTAACGGGTCTCCTCCCATTCGCCCGCTATGTCCAACGGAGCCCGCCCGCTTGTGCGGCCTTGCGACTTCCGATTCGCCTTCGCACCTTCCGAAGCTTCAAGCGCCCTTGTCTCAAGACGCCGCAACCACCTCGAGTCCACGCTGCCTTCGACACATCCCGACCGTTCGACCTCGGCGCCACTGCGCTTAGTCCAGATCCACCGTGTCTCGCCACGACTCCACTCGACGCCCCGCAGCCATACGCATAAGAAACACTTAAACCGAACAAGTTCTTCACAACTTGACCTAACGTTAGCTCAAACATGCAATATGCAACACACATGCATGAACACACTTGGATATGACCTATCCCAAAACTCAAAACACCAAAATGGCGAACCTCACAATACAATCGGATACAACCGCCATGTTACCAGCGGATCAACCGCGACTCGGCCGATCGCCCAATACTGCGGTCGTCCGATTTCCATGAAGACCGAACTCAAGAAAAACAACTTCTCTGAATTCTTCAACCGCCATTTACCAATCGGTATAACCGCCTCATGGCCGCATCGCCCATAACACGCCGGTCGTTCGATTATCCCGACAAACGATTGACTTCACGAAAACGCGTGAACCTCGCAACGACATGGTCCGACCACACAAACCAAACTCAACTGACCTAAAACCTTTGTCAATTACTCATCACTCTCATGGAGACACGACCACATGGTCTCTCAGACTGTTGTCTTAGTAGATAATAATATAGAATTTTTTTTAATTGGCTGTTTGAGGCGTACCTGGGAGTGCGACCAAATTTGAAGCTCTTCAAGTATTTCTATCGAATGGTGATGTCGGGAAGATCCACTATGACTCCTGGAGAATGCACGTTGTGCCTTCATGACGGGAAGGCCGATGAGTACATCCAGATGTACTCGAAGTCCTCGTGGTCATCATGGAAGAAGAACTGGTTTACATGACGGTTACGAGGGATGATGGCCTCTACCTCGCCGAACTTAGGGTGAACGAGAATCCCAAATGGAGAAAGACCGTGGAGAATGCAGGGGTGGTCGGAAGATGGGTGGATGCCATTCAAGATCTGAGGATCAAGGGCTTGACTTCCTGGCATGTGGTGAGAGATTTCACCAAACACCAAATTAGTCCTTTGAGGCTCCGGACTCAATCCCTGCTCTGGTCCATTGGTCGCGATGAAGCTATCATGGACTTACGAGATGGTAAGTCTTCGAAAGAAGCTCCGGCCAGTATGACTTATTACTTGATTATCATAAAACCTTAAAATCTGCTCTGTCTCCCTCTTTCTTTTTTTTCAAAAAGCCCTTTCTCCTGAGGAAATCAGAGAGCGGATCAGAATGACCTACGCCGGGGAGCTTGGTGAAAAGGCTACATTCCCCGACATCTTGGTAATAGTCTCTGCTGAAGAGTGACTAGCGAGACTTAAGGTAGATAATCAATTGTCCTTTATCATATACACATATTCTCCGATCAGTTTATTGATCTTGCTCTATTTTTGTAGGTGGTCGGACTAAGAGTTATACAATCCGGTGAGGATCATAATCCTACCGTGGTTCCGACCGATTCGTGCCCAGAAGCACTGGAAGAAGATGATTCTCCCAAGGTAAATAGAGCATTTAAAAGAATATATATACTTTAGATAGAAAATTTCATCACCTAACCAAACTTGTTTTTCGATTGAGGTGGAGAAGACTGAAGGCCCGCAGAGTAGAGCTGTGGAAGTCGTAAACCCCAGAATGGTCGTTCACGACCTAAAAGTTGTTACTGAAACAACTGATCTGGAAGTTGATGAGACCACACCCTCTGACCCGTTGGTCAGGAATGCTACCCTCGATCAAGTGGTCGAGGATATCGCTTCCGACCTCATGTTGGAAGATGTGAAGGGTTTAACCAACCCTACCAGCCTAGAGCAGGTGAAATTGGTTGAAAAGAAAAGAAAAGCTAGCGGTATAGAGTTTACTCTACCGCGTTTCAAAGTCAAAACCAAGAAATCTACTAGCTATGTACAAATGAAAAAGGTTGTATGAGTGCACACCTTTAATAGTTTTTGTTGATTTGGAGTTTTGAGCTTCCTTTCTTCATTTTGTACAGATCTTCTGGCGTTCCGGTCATTTTCGACCAGAATGTTCCTGAGGACCAGGCACCCGCGGAAGTCCTCATCCAAAGCACTTTTCAGGACAAAGTTCCTGAGGACCAGGTGGTCGAGGAAGCCCCCGAGCAAGTGTCGGTGCCTGTGGTCATTCAGGATCCAGTAGTGATCCTAACTCCTTTTGCGGAGGTACCTCCATTTGAAGGCCCTCAACAGGTTCCGACCACTGTTGGTAATCCATCTGACCTAACAAGTTCCCTTTTTCTTCCCAATTTATCGAGGATAAGGAGCTTGATGAGGTATGGGAAAAAATATCGGATCGTCACGTCAAAATAAGTCCTGATTTTATCTTTGCCGATTATAATGACGTGGTGATCCGGGTAAGTATTCTACGGCCAGTTTCATAGCTTCTCTAAAAAAGTTTTCAGGAAACTTAAAGAAGATAGCTATTTGTGTAGCACATGGTCGAGAATTTTGCCGTGGTCGGAAGACTGACCCAGCGAATTAAGGACTTGGAGCAAAAACACTCCGAAGTGGAAAGTAAGAACTTTCTTCTTAACCCTTCTCCTTCTTCAATACTTTATCCTTCTTTAATTATTCTCCCTTATCATATTTGATAGATTTGGAGAAAATAAAAGAAGAGGTCGTGGCTGATAAAGCCAGAATAACCCAGCTTGAGGAAGAAAATCAAGCTAAGGACCGGTCGATCGTAGAGGCGATGACCAGAAATGAGACTCTTAACAAGAAAATTGAAGGTAATAAGTCATAGACTTGACTTATTATCCTCCTCTAATCATGTTGTACTTACTACTTGTTTTACTCTTGTAGAGCAAACGCAAGTGCTGAACAGAGCAAAGAAGGCTATGAAATTTGAGCAGGATAAGGAGGCAGTTCTTGTGCAAGGTCTTGATGAAAAGATCTATGCACTTAACAAGATGATCTTTGATATGGGATCAGGATCAAGGTTGCCTGACTTAAGAGATCCAACAGAGAAAATGAACTATTTAGGCCAACTTCTGGAAGATCTCAATAGCCTGCTCAAAACTACTCGAGAGAATTATGCCCAGACTATGAAAGAAGGCGTGGCCAGTGGAGTTGGATTTGCGTTAGCAAAACTGAAAGCTTCCAACCCTTCCATCAATCTTCAAGCCATTGAAGAAGACTTCAACTGCTTGCTTGAAGATGCAAACAAGTTTCTCAAGGAAATGAAACCTCTTGAAAACAAGGTTGCAGAGGAAATAAAAATCGGATCTCCATCAAGCAGCAATTAGTTCTAGAGATATTCAAGAGTAGGACATTGTAATATAACAATTATGAAATGTATAAAACTTACCTTTTTGCCATCAGCAAGTCTTTTGTTTATCCTTGTGACTTTTAAAGTACTCGGATATACCCTAGCCCCCGACTAATTTATAGTAGAAGAACATTACTATAAAAGCAGTAAGCCAAGAAAAAAGAGAACTTAAAGTCTCAACCATTCTTTTTGTGTTGGAAAGCATATACTGATTATATGATAAAACTGATCGTAGTAATACTAGGAAATCAATTTGGTCGGAACTAGTTATAGATCTGTTTTGTAACAATTGAAACACCAAACAAAGCAGTATATGGTCAGAGAAAGACTTATGTTGATGATAAAAGAAAATATACAAAGATGCATGCAATGAATGCTAAGCAAGCTTATTTATATATAGTATCCAAAACTAGTCGGAAAAACTTGCTAAGAGCTGAAGACATATAACATATTTCGCGAAACGTATTCAGGCTCAAGTTCGACTGGCAGCGAGGAACGTAAGAAAAGAACCGTCGCTAGGAAGCCCCTTCTAGTGGGCAGGACCACGTGCGAAAAAGGTGAGACTTCGACTAGGAGGTTTTCCGTGTCTCGACTAGTAGCCAAACAAGAGTAGAATAGAATTTTGAAATGATGAAATATAATCTTCATAGTCTTAAGCATACGAATTACTACATGAAGTTATTCTGTATTATGCTCTTGTTACTTGTATGTTTCTTTGAGAAAAGAGTATGGTCGCGCGTGGGAATCATTCAGGGAATGATCACGACTAGGACCCATACAACATATGACTTAGAAGTCGTTGCCAAGGAATAACAGAGATCATTGTAAAGGATGTCAGAGAGAAGGTTGTCTTCTCCAACCAAAGATAAATAACAACCAGAGAGGACCGTATATAGGTACGCATATATAAACAATATTGCTCAGCAAAATAAATAAAGGAATGAATAATCTTTATTTAAATGAAAAAAGAATTGAAAGAATGTAAAAAATAATTAAACATAGAACTTACGCAATTGATCAATGTTCCAAGAATTTGACAAAACTTGCCCATCAGACATGGATAGTCGTACAGAACCTGGTCGGGTGACTTCGATCACAGCGTAAGGACCTTCCCACTTGGGAGAAAGTTTGTTGCGATTTGCTTGGTTCTGAATTTTCCTGAGAACTAGATCACCTACAACAAGGCTGCGAGATTACACCTTGCGACTATGGTACCGTCGCATGGCTTGTTGATAAACCGCTGATCGTACCAGGGCTTGGTTTCGTCGTTCTTCAAGGAAATTGATATCATTGAGTTGTCGTTCATTCTGATCATTTTCGTTGAAACAATCAGTCCGAGCAGAACCAAGTTTTAGTTCTAGAGGAAGCATGGCTTCAGCACCATAAACGAAGAAAAATGGCGTTTCACAAGTCGCACGACTGGTCATGGTTCGAACGGCCCATAATACAAACAGGAGTTCTTGAACCCAAGCTCCTGACCGTTTGATTAACTAGTCGAACACTCGGCGTTTGATCCCCTGCATAATGATACAATTGGTTCGCTCAACTGCTCCGTTGCTCTGCGGATGAGCAACTGAAGCAAAATGAACCTTGATACCATGTTCGTCGCAAAATTCCTAGAATTGACCGCTTGAAAACTGGGCACCGTTGTCTGTGATTATACGACTGGGTACACCAAATCGTGTGATCACATTTTTCGTGAGAAATCTCTTAGCGGCCTCAGTTGTTGTTGTAACAACAGGCTCGGCTTCGATCCATTTTGTAAATGTGTCAATCATGACGAAAAGGAATTCGAAGCCCCCGGGTGCTCTTGGAAAAGGTCCCAGAATGTCCAATCCCTAGGTTGCAAAAGGCCAAGAAAGAGGAATGGTTTGCAAAGCTTGTGCCGGCTGATGTACTTGTTGGTTGTGAAACTGACATTGTACACACTTCGTCATGAGCTCTTTTGCATCATGAAGGGCAGTTGGCCAATAGTATCCTTGCCTGAAGGCTTTACCGACTAGTGTTCTGTAGGAATGATGTACTCCATAGACTCCTTCATGGATTTCGGTTAGCAATTTAATGACATCCGCTTGAGATATGCATCTCATCAACACTCCGTGAGATCCTCGTTTATACAAGGTTTGTTCGATCAAAGTGTATGATTTGGCTTTTCGTGCTAGACGATCAGCCTCTACATCATCTTCTAGAATTATGTCATGCTGAAGATAATTGTAGGTCGATGTCATCCAATCTCTACCTTGATCGTGACAGCGCTAACCGTCAACGACCTATGGAGCATCCATGTTCTCACGATCGGTTTGTACGACTTGTAAGGAATCATGCATGTTCTCGGAAGGTTCGACCACCGAGGGCAAATTGAGGTTCTCGAGAAAAACTCCGGGCGGGACGGTCGACCTCGTGGAGGCCATCTGTGCCAACTAGTCTGCCAGAAAGTTTTCCTTTCTAGAAATATGTTGGATCTGAAAACCAAAGAAGTGCTTTTCGAGTTTCCGTACTTCCGCCAGATAAGATGACATCTTGGTACTTGAGCATTGATACTCTTTCCCTACTTGATTTGCTACCTTTCACTAGTAATCTACAAATCCCGAGCGAACGAACTACTCGGAGCCCTGCTAGTAAACCTTCATATTCTGCCACGTTGTTTGTAGCAGGAAAATTTAACTGGATGGTGTACTTGATGTGTTCGCCAGTAGGGGATATCAATACAACTCCAGCCCCCGAGCCTTTTAGCATCAAGGAACCGTCAAAGTACATTGTCCACTCGTCGTGGTGTTCGTACTGGGGCCCTTGGGTGGGTTCAGGGTTTGTCCGCTCAGCAATGAATTCTGCTATTGCCTGGGACTTGATTGCTATTCGTGAGATAAAATGGAGGTCGAATGCCCCTAGCTTAACTGCCCATTTTGCTATTCATCTTGATGATTTCCTGTTTCCAAGGACTTGACCAAGGGGATATCCAGTTAGTATGACCACTTTGTGGGCCTGAAAGTAAGGCCTTAGTTTCCTTGAAGACATAAGGAGACCATAGAGCAACTTTTGTACCTGTGGATATCTTTCATTTGGTCCATGTAAGACTTCGCTTACATAATATACTGGTCGTTAGACGTTATCGCTTTCTATGACCAGTACACCGCTAACTGTCTGTGGCGTTGCAGCCATGTAAATTAGCAATGTTTCTCCCAATCTTGGAGAGACTAAGACCGGGGTACTCGTAAGGTATTTTTTAAGGTTCTCAAAGGCATCGTTTACCTCCTTAGTCCACCCGAAACTTCCATGTTTCCGAAGAAGCTTAAAGAAAGGTAATCCTTTTTTCCCTAACCTTGCTATGAAATGACATAGCGTTGCCATACAACCGGTTAGTTTCTGGACCTCCTTCTTCGTGGTCAGAGGGCGCATCTGATCGATGACCGATATCTTTACTGGATTTGCTTCGATACCTCTAGCCGAGACTAGGAAATCGAGCAGTTTTCCAGCAGAAACTCTGAACACACACTTTTTTGTATTCAACTTGAGGTTATGCCTTCTCAAGTTGTTGAAAGTTTCTTGTAGGTCAGGAATGTGATCGCCAGCATTGGTGCTCTTTATGACCAGATCGTCAACGTAGGCTTCTAGGTTCCGACCTATTTGTGGATTAAAGGTTTTCTGCATCAACCTTTGAAAAGTTGCACCAACATTGTTTAGACCAAATGACATTTTAACATAGCAGTAAGTGCCGTATGGAGTGATGAAGGAAGTTTTCTCTTCATCTTCTTTACACATATTAATCTGGTGGTTCCCTGAGTATGCATGTAAAAAACTTAGTAACTCATACCCTGAAGTAGAGTCTACAAGTTGGTCAATGTGTGGAAGGGGAAAAAATCATCCTTCGGACAAGCTTTATTAAGATTTGTAAAGTCGATACACATTCACCATTTCCCATTATTCTTTCTAACCATTACAGAATTGGCGAGCCACTGAGGGTGGTCGACTTCACAAATAAATCCAGCCTTGAGGAGCTTGTCAATCTCTGACTGGATTGCTTCCTTCCGATCAGGTGCAAAACGCTGTAGCTTCTGCTTGATCGGTTTTTTGTCAGGTTGGAGAGCTAACCTGTGCTCGATCACCTCCCAGGGGACTTCGGGTATATCGAACGCTCGCTAGGCGAACACGTCCTGATTTGCTCGTGGGAAGGAGATGAGCGACTCTTCCTATTTGGGGTCGAGTCTTGCCCTGACCAGAATCTTATGGGTAGACGAGTTAGTGTTTCCTGACCCAGGTGGCGACTTGGCGCTATCCGGAGGAGCGTCTTTGTCGAGTGGTACCTCCTTTGTCTGGTTGGAAGGCTTTGGTGTCATCTTTGGCCTCGAGTGCTTGACCTGCACAGTAGATGGATTAGCCTCTCTATCGGAAGTTCATCGACCAGTTCGAAGGATTTTCGATCACACACGTAAGCCATTTTCTTATCTCCTCGGATCATGATGACTCCCTTTGGTCCCAGCATTTTCAAACTTTGATAACCGTAGTGCGTGGCTATCAAGAACTTTGCTAAGGCCGGTCGACCAAGGATTCCGTTGTATGCAGATTCAAAATCCATTACATCGAACGGAATCTTTTCTGTTCGGAAGTTGTCAGGCCTTTCGAACGTAACCGGTAGGGAAACTTGCCCTATCAGTTTAGCGGTGGAGCCAGGAACTATGCCATGAAAGGCGTATTTTACTGGTTTCACCTTTGACCTGGGAAATTGCATTTCTTCTAAAGCTCCCGCAAATAATATATTCAAAGAGCTACCTCCATCTATTAAGACTCGATTAACCCTGCAATTATCGATAGTAGGTTCAACAATGATAGGGAACCTACCTGGTCGAGTTGAAGGGATGGGGCAGTCTTCTTTGCTGAAGGAGATTGTCGTGTCTGACCACTTTGATGGCTTAATGATGGTCGGCGGCTCGACGAGGTTGACCTCCCTCTCCATGGCCTTCAGATGACGCTTCGATTCGTACGAAGAAGACCCACCAGAGATCATGTTGGCTATGTGTTGAGGTTCCTGGTACTCCATCTCTTTGTCGCCATCTTTGTCCTTTTTGGAACTCATTTCACCGAGCTCCTATATTGCAGAGAATGGTCCTTTACCTGCATAATAGTCCTCTAGTTTCTTTTGCCGGACTCGACAGGTGCGCAAATCATGCCCTGCCTATTGGTGAAGTGGACACCACTTCTTATTTTTCTGGAATCCTTCGGTCGGAGCTTTTGCTTTGCCTCGACCGATATAATTCTTCTTACCCTTCATGAACTTTTCAGGAATCGCTAGAACTTCCTTATCATCGGATCTGCGGTTCTTCTTCTTCTTGAGAGACTTTTTATTCCTTTTCTTTGGTTTGTCCAGACCAGGCTAAGGAATTTTGTCTTTCTGATCAATGGCTTCACACCACTCGATCGCTTTGCTAGCGGTGGCGTACTTGTCGGCCATGTCAAAAAGTTCGACGGCTGTTCGTGGAGGGTTCATTGCTATGTCCTCCGTAAATCGTCGATTCCTCGGACCTATTTTAAAAGCCTGGATAACAGATGATTCTGCGACCTCTGGTATGGAATTACAAACCTGGCTGAATCTCTTGATGTATTGTCGAAGAGTCTCATCAGAGCCTTGCCGGATCCGGTGGAGATCATCCTCCTTTCTAGGGCGGCCGTACATGTCTTGGAAGTTTGCAATTAGAAGGTCGCAGAATTGCTCCCAAGTATAGATTGATCTGACCGGTAGGTTAAGTAACCACGACCGGGCAGACCCTTCGAGCATGGTGGGCAGATAGTTAGCCATCACATTTTCATCACCACCAGCAGCTTTGATGGCAGTGGTATATATTTCGAGAAATTCCAATGGGTTTTGAGTCCCATTGAACTTATCCAGGTTGGCCGGTCGGAACTGGTTTGGCCAACGCACAGCTTAGAGCCCTGCAAATAAGGCTCGACAACATGTGATCGATTCATGGCGCCTTCTTTGGGAAGGTGCTGGATTGTAATCGGTCGGAGACCGGTTCCTAAGGTTGGAATGCTGGAGCTCCGGTGTGTTGACCCGATCATAGACATTGATATGATGTCTTCGACCATCTGCTCGATTTAGACGATGCCAGAGATCGTCAGGTCCAAGCGGTTGTTCTTCTCGACGTGGTGAGGGAGTGGCTACCTGGAATAGCTTTCTCCCCTTGTGACTCCTTGGTCAGAATCGTCGAGGAGGTCTTGGTATCGATTGTTCCCCAACACGACCATGCTGCCCTCTACTGAGGGAGGAATGCTGGGACGAAGTCATGGTTTGACTTCCTGAAACCCTTTGTTCCTGGTATGCTTCCGTTTGTTGCATGGTCTGTGGCAGAATCTCTGATACTTGGCCTACAAGTTGTGCAAAACCTGGAATCTCTGCTAAAGCAGGCTTAGAATTATTCAATATATCTTGAACACGTTGTAGGTTTTGTACAGTTACCGAAGGTCTCAGGAGGTTCATACTGGTAGTAGGTGTTTGCAGGTCTGAACCTTCCCCCGACCTGCGAATTTGTTCCGTCCTATCAGCTACTCTTGGTGGGGCAGTGCCAGGCGAGTTAACTGATGGACGTCGATCAGTTCTGTTGCCTCCGGAAGATGGTGCCTGATGGCCCGTATCATCTCTAACAACATGCGATGGCATAGCAGAGTGTGTAGGACCGTGCAGGGCATCTTGATTCACATCTCCGATCGCATTGACTTCGTGCCTCCAGTAGTGATCTTCCGATGAGCTTCCATCGTAACTAATGGAAAGCTTTTCAATACTTCTGCTAGAAGTCTACACGACGGAGAGCGGTCGGAAATGAGCACCTCCTAAGGTCTTCTTGGTGGACTCAGCTTGATCCAGCGAACCGCCGATTGTATGCTAAGTCTGATCATCCCCACATGGCCTACGACCAGTGGAGGTTTCATTGACACCGTTATCAGGTGTCGGTTGGCTCTTGTGATGAACCCTAAGGTTCTATTTGTTGGCCCGATCTTTCGATGAGAACGATAAGTCCGGTAAGCGTCGCTCAACTCTGACGATCCTAGCTACGAACACGCAAGGCTCGAAACCACGCAATCACTGAACTGATTGACAAGTCGTTATCAACCGTGCACGAATACCCGGTTGACCTGACCACGAAGGTCGATTGCTGCATACACCGAAGAAGCACACAAGAACAAGATAAAGCAATCTGAAATTACAAATAAATATTGAAATATTGAATTGGGATTTTTGATAGCGGTATTATGGTTGGTCTAGTCGACACAAGCCAATACACAAAGTTGTAGCAATGCAAACTTTTAACTCAACAAAATCCAAGAAAACTAAAGGGGGTGCGGTCTCCTTAAATAGGGAACGAGGAGCCACAAATCTAAAGGAACTAGCGGGGTGGTACTAAAGCTCGTGGTACTGTTCACGTGAACAGCAACCGCGCCCCGGGTGGGCCGCCGGCAGATGGGCGAGGTTCAGTATGATTACAAAGCCCAGTTTGGCCTAAACAAGTGATATGATGCCTTCTTTTGATGATTGCGATTAATCCAGAAGGAATTTCGAGGTGAGGCTGGATCCGTTGGAAAGAGGACGAAATAAGATTTCTATCAAGTACTCGTGGACCTCCAACGGACTCCGTATGTGAAAGTTATGGACGTTTGAAGTCGGTACTGTCAGGCTGATTCCGAACTGATCTGACCAAAACGTATCCAGCTTGACCTCCTGATTGGCACATGCAGTAGCACCATGGCATGTAAACATAGTACCATGGCATGTAGACGTAGCACCATGGCATATAGGCATAGCTCGATCCAATTGGGTAATATGGTATTGCAGCAGCCGACAATCCTATTAGAGAAGATGTTGTTGAAGTAGAGGATGCAGCGCAGCAGGTCGAAGCAGTGGTTGCATCCTTACGGTTGATGTCCTCATCATCCTCCCTTTCGTGAATTTGAGTCATCCTCGACTCATTCATTTTCTCCAAGTCATCACTCTCCTGCAAAAGGTTAGTAGCAACAGGAGGCAAAGAAACATGCACTTCTTCTAATGGACACTGAGTTTCTTCACAAATCATAGTATGACATTCAGATTCATGTTTTTCCATATCAATGCAATCAGATTTTGTAGCTAACATAACAGGAGCTTTCAATTTAATTTCACTTTTAGCTATAATCTTTTGATCAACTTGTATCTTCTCCTTACTTGTTCTCTCAGTTCTTTCTAATTCATCCTTTAATATGGCAGCAGGAGACATTGGAAGCAAAGTGATTTTCTTTTCTTTAAATGTGAACGTATATGTGAGGACCCCGGTTTATTAGGCTTGTAATACTTAGTCATCCATTGACCCTAGCATTACAAACATAATAATCCGTGTCTTCGAGATATGTATACTTCCCAGAATGCAGTATACACACCCCTTTACTAAATCATGCATCAATTCCATTCAAGACATAGAACCAAAGCACGACTAGAATAAAGACATACAATATATAGAGTTATTACAAAAGGGGCCGACCGGCCAAATACAACTAACACAGCGGAAGCAAAAGCCATAAGATGGCGATAAACAAAAGAGAGCCACAAGGTTTGCCTTTAGCCCACAAGGCAACCAACCAAGACGCCTAGCTCGATTCCCAACCGCAAAGACATTTCATTAAAAGTAAAGCCCTTTGGGCCCTACCTCCTCTGCAACAAAGTTATTAAGCAAAACAAATGAGTACAAAATGTACTCGCAAGACCGACGTAATATAATGTAACTATAGTTTAACTACATGCCAGCTTTATTTAAGTGGATGAGGCTTTGGACTTATTTTAGCATAAAGCAAGTTTTCATTTGCAATATATAAATAGATTCTAAAGCAGTGTTGCAATTCGTTTTTAATTTGCAAGTAACAACGAGACAAGTAACATAATAATAACAGACAGAACACAACAACAATCCTGGAAGTGACTAACCTAATAGCCACCACAATAGCATGAACATCCATTCATACCAACCCATCAAGTTTTAATTAAATGTTGTAGTCTAGTTCTTGCACGACCTTACCAAGCATGTCCATAACCTAGGACGAGGCTATTCGAATAGATTTAACCCTCAGGGGTGTACCAATGTACCCACACGTCAGACCGCCTTTTCGCCAAGCTATTTAGCACACTTCCTTTGGTATGCCGGCACGGCTAAGTCCTACGAGGCATTTCCAATGAGCGATGCTAATTAAGAGTCGTGACAACCCGAAGGAATCGGAGACACTGGCCCAGCCTAAGCAACTGCGGGTGCTCTTACCTTATAAAAACAGTTTTAACCACCTGCGACCCCCAATTAACACCTCCCAAAGTACTTAGCCAAGAGGGGTTCCCAATACCCTCGTGTGGTTAGCACGCATAAGCGCTTGGCTTAGTGACACAAGTAACTCGGTCCTTGCGGACCTAGGCACCATTCCATTCACACCCAACATATCACACCAACATCCATTGTGCCCAAGTCAATAACAGTTTAGTTTTCATTTTTATTTTGTTTGTTTACAAAGTAACAAAGCACAAGAGGGACATAATGGAATAATAATTTTAGTGTGATCAAGGTCATCGACATAATGTCGATAACCGCCCATTTCTACCGTTATCTAAGCATTTCTAAGCATTATCAACGCAACTACTAAGTGATAAGAGTCCATCCATCGAACTCTACATTACAGCAAGATAATCCTAGGCTTAGTAGTAGAGAATGAACATTTTACCTACAGGAGATGCATCTATAGGCTCAACTAATCGATAATTTAACACAAAGTAGCAATGCATACATATAAGTGAAACAAAGTATTAAAATTTAAAGTAATGGGACATTATGGACATGATCAAACTGCTTGCCTTGCTGTGGCTGGTCACTATGCTGCAGAGAATCACTCACGGGATCAACACACTCGTCGGCACCTAATCGAAAAGGCGAAAAAAATCGATAAGAACGAAGAAAACCACAAGGACAGCACAGCAAACAAATTCCAAATGCTCTGAAATTTCTACAGAAGCAAGAGGATGATTTTTAGGGAATTTAGCAACAAGAACCAATTGATTTGGATTCTCAATGCAAAAGATATGAGCAAAACAATTCTGCTCAGCCCTAAAAATACCAAACTGCCACAATTCACTAATTTAATTATTTGGCAACATTTTCTAGAGAGGTGGTGCAGCTGAGATTTTTATTGTAAAACAAGCACCTCATGAGATGAACAACCCAATTGAGTTCACCTCATTTGGAGTTGTTATGCATTTTCTATAATTTTTCAAAGACAAGAACTTGAACAAAATTAAAATGCACAAGTAAGCTTTTTGAAAACAGTGACATGTCTAAATCTTATTCTAACATTTAGTGTATTAATAGAGGAAGCCAACAAAGTTGGATTCACTCCAAAATAATCTACAGAGAATTACTTATGCATTTTACAAGTTAAATGAATTTTTAATGAAACATTTAAAGTTAGTTTTGAAATCTAATTGCAAAACCAATTTCTGGAGCTGAACTGAGTTCATAACCAATTTTAGATTAGAGCCCAGGTCAAACCCGAGCTAACCCAACTTGAATCACTACAATAGGATTTAAAATGAAAAAGATATGCATTTTCAAAGTTATTACCTTTTTTCGCCACAAAATAAGTGTTCACGGAAATTTAAAACCAAAGAACTGGAGGACATGAGCCACAGATCCTGGATCTGACGGCTCAAGACCTCCCAGGTGATAATGTGCGCGCGCGCTTGTGAAGGTCCAGAGGACATGGGCCGTGGATCTTGGATCCAACGGTCCATGTCCTCCCAGCAACGCACACGCGTGAACAGAGGGGAGGTCGTGGCCGTTGATGCTACATCCAACGGACCACAACGAAAGGGGGAGGACCGGGACGGCCCAGATTACGCGAGGGAGGTCCTCAACGGTTGAGATGACCTCGAGGAGGTCCTACGCGGCGGTCTTAACGTCACAGACCTCCAGGGGAGGTCCGGACGGCTAAGATGCGACAGGGGGAGGTCCTGGACGTTCAAGATCTCCACGGAGGAGGTCTTGGACGGCCCAGATCCAGAGCCGCAGCGCTCGCGCATGCGCGGGCGCAGACAAGGAGTTAAGGCGCGCGAGACACAAGGAGGTCCAGCGCGAGGTCTTAAATGCGCGACAAAGGACAGGATTAAAGGCATTTAAGGCAAAACCAATGATTAACAATGAGTGAGGCATTAAAGCGGAGGATCTTTGTCCTAAAAACGACAACAGCCTTGCTGTTGTCCGACAAAGATCCCGAGCTCATAGATGTGGTCATCGCCGGCGATACGGACCTCGCCGGCAACAACCAAGGACATCAACGTGTGCGCAATAGTGTTGCGCACACACCGGAACCACTCTTGACGGCGGCGGCGGCCTAAATCGCCGGCGAGCCGGAGAGGAACAAGATGACCCACACGGCCAAAAGACATATAGGAAAATTAAAGCTCCGCAACGACATTCAAGCAAGTGCCCAGCAACTAGGGACTATCAGGAGGATTACCTGGAGGTCCAGAGGTGCTGAGGAGGTCGAGGAAGGTGAGGACCGGAGCTGGGGAAGATAAAGAGCTCCACGGCCAACTCCAACTCCAAGCTCCACTTTGGGCACCTCTGTAAATGCCCAAACTAAACAAGTTAGGACAAGGTCACAGAGGGAAATGGCACAACAAGAAGCAATGAGAGGGTTAGGAAAAACTCTAGGGACCCTTGTCCACCGAGGAGCTCCAAGGTGCTCCAATGGCGGCCAAGAGAGCTACAGGTGTTTTGAGCTCGCAAGCACAGAGGTGCAAGCAAGGCAGCAATGGTGTGTAAAGGAAGCCAAGGAAACAGTGGGGAGGCTGTGGATATCATGGGGATATGCCTGAGATCTTAGGATGATGTTACAATTGGCAATGTCGTTCTCGGTTTGTCAAAACAGCGTTTTCAGCAAGTGTTAGGACAATCGGTTGTACCGGCTTGTAAGTCGCGGTACGACCGCAGTGCGGTAGAACCGGCGTGTAGAGAGCGGTTGTATCGCATCACGGTTGAACCGTTTGATAAGCGGTATGGTTTTTCCAGAGAAGATGTTTTTGGGAAGTTTTGGATTTCCTTGAGGAGCGGTACGACCGCAGGTATATGGGCAGTACGACCGCAGTGTGGTTGTACCGGAGTTAACTTGGCGGTTGTACCGATTTTGGTTCTAAGTTTCGGATAACTTGGAGTTTTGTCGTTGGGTTAGGTCAAGTTCATGGGTTTCATGGCATATGTGTTACATGATGCATGTTTTGACTAATGTGGGTCAAGTTGTGAAGAACTTGTTCCCGGATTCGATTTCTTTGTCTATTGATGTGCAGGTTGCTTGGAGGTCAATGACGGTCAACGGCGAAGATGATCGGGACTAAGCTTGGAGAGCTGAGGTCCAGAACGATCGGAGATGCCGGGTGAGGTCAATGGAGTCAAGCATTGCACAAGAGGAACAAATGTGACCGAACGGGCAGTTCGGTGCGACGGGTTCGATCAAGCGACGCGGGGGTTGGTGCAAGTGCCATGGTGGTTTCGGTGGGAGCCGGATGGGAGAGACTTGCCGACATGAAGAGAGTCGCTGGATCAACCTACACGTGGCGAAGCATGGAGGTGCTTCATGAAGATGGGACTCGGTTTTTGCAAAAAGATCGAGAAGGTGTATTTTGGTAATCTCACCAAATACCGCCTTGGTGACCTAATGCCAACCTGCGGCGCAAGACGGTGCGTCAAGAAGTGGATTAGGTCAAGAAAAGTAAAGAAGGCGCTTTGAGATGCGTGCGTATGTAACCCGTTTGTGTTGGGCCTTAACGGGAGCCCATTAGGGTTCAATCTTCTAGAAGGTTTAGCCTCCACTGTAAATAGGAGAGGGTGCTGGCCAGCACCTCTTAACCCTTTCATTGCATTGTAAACCCTAGTTTTGCTTTTGTGCTTAGGGAGAGGATTAGTGGAGGTTAGGGTTCTAGAGAGTTGGATTTGATTTCGTGCTCATGTATTGAGTCTTTGTCCTCCATTGATGGAGTGGCTGTAAACCAATACCATATCAAATCAATCCAAAGAAAGTTCTCTCAAAGATGAGTTCATTTGCTTACTTTCTCTCTATTTGATGATTTTGAGTCTTTCTTTGATCCGTGAGTTTTTGCTTGGTTTCTTGCCGTGTTCTAGCTTGCTGTGATATGTGGGAGTGCATCTAAGATCATCTAGGTCATCCTTTACCCACGAGCAAGGCTTAGATCATGTTTAGGTTTGAAACTCGGTTTTGAAACCTCCTTTGTTCAATTCGAGAAAGGTAGGAACTTTGATGTGGATCTAGTCTTTCTTTGCTTGGAATAGGTTCCTAACCTTCTTAGGAAGGTGTGTTTCAAATCTCCTAGAGTTTGGCCAAGTGGATCAAAAGTTGTGCCAATTTTGGTTTTCGCTGTCGGGTCGTTCCAGACAATCCAGACGATCATTGCTTGTTTACCTACGGTCATACCGCACATCGGTACGACCGCCCATTTGCTTGCGGTTGGTTCGATTTCCCTGATTTTTCAGCACTTCTTCGTTTTTGTTTGCTGAGCTTTGGGGGTTAAGAGTGGATTCAACACAAGACTTCCTCTATGCTTAATCATTGATCTTCATGGCTCTCATAGCTATTGAAGTGATTTACAAGTTGAATCCATTCAAGTGAAAAAGATTTTGAGCTCCTATTCACCCCCCCTCTAGTCGCCTTTTCGGTCCAACAAGTGGTATCAGAGCCTGGTTAGTTCAATCTTGATCTTAACCGGTCACTGAACTTGGCGATGGATAAGTACTCAACCAAGCCGCATGTCTTTGATGGGCTCGACTATGCCTATTGGAAGAATCGCATGCGAGTTTTCCTTGAGAGCGAAGGACAAGCTATATGGGAGGTTGTTCGAGTCCGCTTGCTTTTGCCCGGTTGCTACGCCGGCCAAAGCACCCTCTTGGCTAACAACAACAAGGCAAAGAACCTTCTATATCTTTGGGCTTGGTAGGCAAGAGTACGATAGGATTTGCAATCTTATGATCAAGACATGAGATTTGGCACACCCTTGAAACTTACCATGAGGGTTCGTCCCCAAATCAAGCAAGTGCGTCGAGAATGTCTACAAGCGAGAGTACAACAAATTCGAGATGCGCCCCGGTGAGAGCATCGATGACGTCTTTAGTCGCTTTAACAAGGTGATCAATCGATGAGAGTCATTGACATTGAGTACTCTCAATCGAGAATGCCACCCACCTCTTGGTGCAATCAACACCAAGGAGTGGGAGATGAAGGCAACTGCCATAGAGGAGAACATCGATCTCTCTAATCTTACTTTGGAGCTGCTTTATAGCAAGCTAAAAACTCATGAGATCAAGAGAGGCGGTAATCCTAGAAGGATAACATGGCGTTGGTGGCTGATCCTCTCAAAGGGACTCCTGATGGTTCTTCTGAATCTTCTTCTGGTTTTTCTCTTGCGTGTTTATCTGTTGTTCAAGAAGAAGAGTTTGAGAGTCTTCCTGAGGCTGATTTAGCTCTTTTAGCCAAGAAAGTCACACGGGCATATAACAATGTTAGAAACAGAAAAAGAGGTGGCCCTGTGACATGCTATGAGTGTGGAGAGCTATATCACATCCGGGCCAACTGCCCCAAGCTGAAAGGTAAGGGCAATCACAAGGATGAGAAGCTTGCCTGAAAGAAGCCTAAAGGGGGCAAGCCCAAGTTTGATGCTGCCAAGCTCATGAAGGCGGCTCACCGGGTCCTTGCCGCTTTTGGAGATCAATCCATGAGCGATGTGGACTCCGGAAGCGAGGAGGACAAGGAGGAGGAGATCCCTCAAGACAAGAAAGGGAAGGCCAAGGACTTCACCCATGTAAGCTTCATGGCCGACTCACGACGCCGATGACAATGATGAGGTACTCCCATCCTATGATGTCCTTTACGCTAGATGCGATAACATGTATGAGCAATTGCTTAGTCAGGATAAGGCTTTAGAGTTTACCATGGCTAGGGACAAGGATCTAGAGTCACAAGTCGAGAATTTGACATTAGAACTTGTGAATGCTAAGAGTCTAGATGTTGATGAATGTTCATCCTGCTATGCTTTGCACTCCGAACTGTCTAAGCTACAATCTGCTCATGATATTGCTTTGCATCAACTCGAAAATGCTAGAACTGAGCTAATTGATGTTAAATTTGCTCCATGTGAAAAATGCTTAGAGTCTGCAGTTTGGATGCTTCTGGCAATGTGAAATCTAGCTTTTGCTCTTTCTGCTTAGAACGTGAACATGAAGTTAAGGATATTCTAGAAGCAGTTAGAGCTAAATTTGCCAAGCTTAAGAATACAATTGATTCTACATCTTGTGCTTCTTGTGCTACCTATAAGCTTGAAGTTGCTCATCTTAAGGAGAAACATGCTAGAGCCATTAAGGGCAAGACTTGTGAATCATGTGCTAATGTTGAAAAAGAGAATGCATATCTCAAGGATATTTTAGAAAGATTCTCTAATGGTGAAAAACAGTTAAACATGATTCTGGATAAATCTAAAACTCCTTTTAAGAAGCAAGGTTTAGGATACAACTCTGCCTAGGACATGTCCAAGCCTAATGTCATTTAGGTCTTGGAAAATGGCTTAGTTGAATTTAAAACCCAACCTGCAAAAACTGTTTTTAAATCTGCAGGGTTTGTCCAACCTTCTTTTAAGGCAAAAGGTGCTTCTCGGTGGTACAAAATACCATTGCACCTATTGCAAGAAGAGTGGACATTTGGTTGAGTTCTCATTGGCGTAGGTTGAAGAACGCTAAGAAAAATATTGCTAGAATATCATCTAATCAACCTAGAGCTTTTATGAGACATGGTTACATACAAAAGAAGAACCCCAGTCTAGGATTTGTTGCACATGCTCATCACCATGTTCCTAGACAAGATGCATCTCATGTTCGCGTTACCATTGCTCATAATAGAACTGCGAATAATGTCAAGGATAGCACATCCGCTTTGCATACTACTTTCAGAGACGTGTGTCTCAAGATCGGGTTCCCAAGTCGCTTTTAACTAACCCCAGTATTGAGACACATCGCTCTTTTGTTCCTTGATTTTCAGGATTGACGCGGAAGGGGGAAGAACACATGGTTCGTCGACTCCGGGTGTTCACGCCACATGACCGGAGACTCAAGATGGTTCACCTCCTTCACACGATCAACCGGTGATGACTTCATCACCTTTGGAGATGATACACAAGGGCGCATTGAAGAAACTGGAATGATTAGGGTGAACGACAAGTTCATTCTCAAGGACGTCGCGCTTGTGTCTAAGCTAAGGTACAATCTCCTTTCTGTCTCACAACTTCTCGATGATGGCTATGAGACTCGTTTTAAGAAGAATGCCTGTCGTGTGCTTGATTCTTTTGGTGAGCTCGCTTTTGGGATTTCTAGAGTTGGTAGAATTTTTGGAGCTGATTTTTACGAGTCTCTTCTTTGGATCCCTTAAGTGCTTAATTGCTTCTTCTTCGATATCCGGCTTTGGCACCGACGGTTGGGGCACATTGGTTTTGATTATCGACACGAGTTAGCGGCCTTGATCTCATGAGAGGTTTGCCTAAACTCAAAGTCGCAAGGATGTCAGATATGCGCCTCAGAGGCATGGCAAACAAGTTGCCGCCTCACCCGCCATTGACTATGGTTATGACCGACGGACCGGACAGCTTGCTTCATATGGATACTGTTAGTCCTGCTAGGGTTCGGTCAGTCGGTGGCAATTGGTACATTCTTGTCATAGTCGATGATTTTTCGAGATATTCTTGGGTGTTCTTTCTTGCTTCGAAGGATGAGGCTTTTGATCATTATCATGACCTTGTTCTTCGTTTGGCTTCTGAACTTCCTGGTGCCTTGAGAGCAATCCGCAGTGATAATGGCACGGAGTTCAAGAACGCTTCTTTTGCCTCTTTTTCTTTGCCGAAAGCGCAGATTGAGCATCAGTTCTCTTCTCCACACGTCCCTCAACAAAATGGCATTGTGGAAAGGAAGAACAGGACTCTAGTCGAGATGGTTAGGACAATGCTAGATGAGTATAGCACACCGAGGAGATTTTGGGCCGAAGCTATTGCTACAGCTTGCCATATTTCAAACCGTGTCTTTTTGAGACCGTCTTTGGGCAAGACTTCTTATGAGCTTCATTTTGGTAGAAAACCCTCTGTCTCTCACTTTCGAGTCTTTGGATCGAAGTGTTTTATTCTCAAGACAGGAACCTAGATAAATTTGAATCAAGGACTTGTGATGGTTTATTTCGGGTTATCCCGCTCATTCGAGGGTTTTCGGGTTTTAATGTTGAAACTAACATTGTCCAGAGACATGCAATGTTACTTTTGATGAGACTAGCCCTGGAGTTAGATCCGATGTTTCAGGTGACTTACAGGTGACAGAGAGCATTTTTGTTGAAGAAGATGAGGATGAACTTGATACTGCTCCTTCACCTGTTGCTGATGTTCCTATTCAAGCTGCCCAAGTTCCTGAACCCGCGACGACTGCTTCACCTCCAATTGAGGCTCCTGCTACACTTTGTCATCAGCAGTACCTGCGGAGGTTGAGAAGACGCTATCTCCCCCAGGCGCTCCTTTGCACATTCAGAAGCAACACCCTCCGGATCAGATGATTGGTAATCTCCATGAGCGAGTCACTCGCTCCAGGTATCATGATCCGAGTCTTTTCTCTTACTCTGCATTTGTAGCTTCTTTTGAACCCAAAGATATATCACATGCTTTATCTGATGCTAGTTGGGTCAATGCCATGCATGAGGAGTTAGAGAATTTTGAAAGAAATAAAGTTTGGAACCTTGTAGAACCTCCTAGTGGTCATAATGTTATAGGAACACGTTGGGTGTTCAAAAATAAACAAAATGAGGATGGTTCTGTGGTTAGAAACAAGGCTAGGTTGGTAGCTCAGGGTTTTAGCCAGGTTGAGGGGTTAGATTTTGATGAGACCTTCGCTCTGTTGCTAGACTAGAAGCTATTCCGCATTCTGCTTGCATTTGCTGCATCTAAAGGTTTTAGGTTGCATCAAATGGATGTTAAGAGTGCCTTTCTGAATGGTTTTATAGAGGAGGAAGTGTATGTTAGGCAACCCCCTGGCTTTGAGGATCCCAAGCACCCTGATCACGTTTTTAAGCTATCCAAAGCCTTGTATGGTCTTAAGCAAGCCCCTAGAGCCTGGTATGATAGACTTAAGACCTTCTTGCTTAAGAATGATTTTGAAATGGGAAAAGTAGATAAGACTCTTTTCATTCTTAGGCATGGCAATGACTTCCTGCTTGTTCAGATTTATGTTGATGATATTATCTAATGCTCTTGTTTCCAGTTTTTCTGAGACCATGTCCAGGGAATTTGAGATGAGCATGATGGGAGAACTCAATTACTTTGTGGGGCTACAAATCAAGCAATGCAAGGAAGGGATCTTCATCCATCAAATGAAGTACACCAAGGATTTGCTCAAGCGCTTTGATATGGGTGATCGCAAGTTTATCGCCACTCCCATGGCGACTTCGATCGCTGGATCCGGATGAGGAAGGAGAAGCCGTGGATCAACGCGAGTACCGCAAAGATGATTGGCTCCTTCAGACTGACGGCCTCAAGACCGGACATCCACTTGTGATCTGCCTCTGCGAGGTTTCAAGCGCCACCGAGGACTTCACATCGCCAAGTCAAGCGCATTTTCGTATTTACACTCTACCCTTCAAGATGGCATTTGGTATTCTTGTTCTTCTTATTTGTCCATTCGGGGTTTTCAGATTCTGATTTTGTAGGTCAGAGGCTAGATAGGAAGAGCACATCCGCACATGTCATTTCTTAGGCACTTCTCTTGTCTCTTGGTCTTTTAGGAAGCAGTCTTCTGTTGCACAATCCACTGCTGAAGCTGAATATATAGCTGCTGCTAGTTGCTGTAGTCAGATTTTGTGAATGGTCTCCACACTTAAGGATTTTGGGTTAGCTTTTGCTAGTGTTCCTCTCTTCTGTGACAACACTTCTTCTATTAACATTGCTAAGAACCCAGTGCAACATTCTAGGACCAAACACATAGACATTCGCTATCACTTCCTTAGAGACCACGTTGAGAAGGGTGATATTGTGTTACATTTTGTGGAGTCCGAGGCTCAGTTAGCCGATATCCTCACCAAGCCTTTAGACCCAACAAGGTTTGCCACCTTGAGGAGTGAGTTAGGGGTAATTTATCCCTATGGGTTGGTTTGAGGGGGAGTTGGATCTTTTCTAATCTTTCCTTGTTCATTTGATCTTTTCTTGATTTTCTTTTTGAACCTGTTGATCTTTTTGGTCTTTTAGGCTTTTTGAGTTTTTCTTGCATCTCATTGTATTATATTGCATTCATATGAAAAATCCAAAAAGATGCATTGTAATATAAGCTTTTCTGCTTATCTTTTAAAATTGATGAAGCTTTGCTTATTACCCTTTAGAGCTTTAGTGTTTCAATTCTTGCTCAATGCCATGTCTGGTTCTTTGACTTGATAGAATTATCATGCTTTCACATGTGTAGCTAAGTCTTTGCTGTATGAGCTAGAACTTGAAAAACAACTTGAACTAAGGAACTAGCAATTTGTGAATTGTTTAGCCGATTCTTAATTAGTGCTCCTTTTATGACATTGGCCCTGTCAAAATTGCTTTGTTAGCTCTTGAATCTAGCTTTGATCATTACTTGAGCTTTTTGTGTTCTTGAGAATCTAAATGTAACAGCCCCAGCCCTAATAAACAGTAATAAGGTGCTGTTCATAGCATCACTGTTCATTTTGACAAATTAGGCAACATGTTACAACCTATTTTCCCCAAATTTCTAATTAGAAACTCCAACTTGATCAAAGCTTCAAAAGGAAATACCACTCAATGTTGGTGTTAACACTGGGAGATATTTTATTTAAAAACTAGATGAATTATTATGGCCAAAAATAATTTTTGTTGAATTCTTAGAAATTATTTTGATTTTCAAAAATATATTTGTCTTTAAATAAACCCTATTCGGCCTAAATGATTTATTTGTGTATTTTAAAATGAGAAACAGTGATTTCAAAAGTTATGTGGGGAATATATCATCCCAGTAGTATCCTGGCAAAATTTGGTATTTTTACAAATTTAATTGCTATTTTTAAAGTCCTAGTCAAAGTTTTTGAATTTTGAATTGGGTTGGTCAAATCTCTTGGCCTAAACCGGACCTTGGCACTGTAGCAACTCGGTCCAAACTAGTTGAGTCCAACCCAGGGCGCGTGGTCCGGCTCAGCCCTGTCACGTTGCGCACGCATTCTAACCCTCAACGAATCCTAGCCGTCCATTCCCCCACGAACGGGCCAGATGTTTTGCGGCCGTTCAGGCCACTCCAACCCATCTCGCAATCTTAGCCGTTGGATTCCCCACGGACGGGCCTGATCTAATGGGTTGTTCGGACCATCCTAACACCCACGTGATCTCCACCGTTGGATCCTAATCCTACGGCATCGCATCTTATTCCTAATACTAAAATCCTTCTCAAAATCGGCCACCGTTGGATCCTCAACGTGTGGATCAGATCTTGTGGGCTGTTCGGACCGGTCGGAGGCGCCACGTGAGATCCACCGTTGAATCTAGATCGGGTGGACCGTATTCATTGTGAACTTCGGACCATCCGTACCTCTTAGCGATCTTAGCCATTGGTTTGAGATTTAACGGTGATTGCCTTTATGGGCCGAAGCTCACCAGCGCGCATCGCATCTTGGGCCGTTGAAGCTAAATCGAATGGCTCTGGTGGGTTAGGAGGTTCGGACCACCTAGAGCTCCCCTCGATCGTAGCCGTCCATGGGAGATCGCACGGTCCATATCGCTCGATACCGTTTGAGCAGTGTTCAGCCCTTCGCATCACAACCCTTCGATTAGAATCGGATGGCTGTTGTTCTTTGGAGCTTGCTGTGAACTGGACGTGGCTGAGAATGCTTCTGGGACCCAATTGTTAGCGACAGTGGTTCCTCCCTTACGTGCTGTGCACCGGTGCAGCCATCCTCGCCGGTGTGGTGATGGTGCACAGTAAAAATAAGGATATTTTCTTTGATAATTATCCTTAGATGCCACCTCATTGGTTCTAGAGAACTCTCGTGTGCTCTAGGGACCTCAACACTATATAAACCCTAGATGTGAAGTTCTGCCATTGTTGACCAAGGAGGAGCTCACCAGCTTTGTCTCCCTTCCTAGTGAAGCCTTCTGGTTCTTCCCCTTATTCAACTTCAAGAAAGCCTAAATCTCATGCTAATATGATTTTGGGCATTTCTTGTAGGGTTGAACAAAAGGGTTCTTCTCTCTGTCACTTTGAACCAGTGAAGCACCATCTTGGGAAAAACCTCATCCTGGTGAGTTGAAGTCCACCCTTTCTCATCAAGAATGTGCCTAATGGTCTTTAGATCATAGTTCCATCATTTTCTTTTTGGTCAGCACAAAGAAAAGAGTTGAGATCTTCACTGTTGACCAAGAACTTGGTCTTTTATTCTCCAACCCTAGCTGGTAAGTCTAGATCTTGTCTCTTGTCACTGTAAGCTCTCTAAGGACATCACTTACTCACATGCATCACCCACTTGCTCTTGTGATGTTCCAAATTTCCTTAAGCTGAAAAGTTGTTTTTATAACTTTTCGGTCTTTCATATCGTTTTCAAAGCTTAAGATTTCTTTTACCAGTATATTATCTTATCTAAGTCCTAGAGAAACCCTAGCAACACCCGTGATCTTTCTTCAAGGTCTTATGGTCACCGGTTCATTTCTTGTTGCAGTCCCCTCCCTATTAAGTTAGTGTCGGTTAAAACCGACAATTAGTTAATCTGTCTTTTCTTTCTTTACACCGGGCAATTAAGGATTAGTAATCATGGGTTGTGGTATTAAATACTTCTTAGATAGTTGTAACTCCACTAAAAGTCCTTGTCTGGTGTAGTTCTCCATGCCAACCAAAACTGGTAAATAAAGCCTTGCTGTTTTTGGTTGATAGTCAAACCGACAAAAGCTCCCTCTTTCTATTCCTTTCTTTAAACCTTGCGGTTAGGTCTAGCCCTAATGGGTGATGATATTAATTACCTCCTAGGTAGCTCTAACTCCACTTTTAAAACTCCGGTCTTGTGTGGCTTTCCAAGCCAGCCGAAAATGGTAAAAGGGTTCTTACTGTTTTTGTTGTAAAGCAAACCGACAACACTACAGCAAGAGCTCACTCTCTTAAAATTGCTATTAATAGATATTAAATGATCAGTTAGGTCAACACTAGCTTTAGTACACTTAGTTACAGTACAGTATTTCATTTATTTGGAGTTTAGATAGATAAATAATTTAATTATATGTTGTCCTATTCTAGCTTCTAAAACCTGATACTATAGCTCAATCTAAACTTTAAATTGTAATAGATAGAATTAGCAAGAGTAGTTGTTGATTACTATTCTTAATTAAATTATTATACCTTAAGCATGTTGCTAATGATGCAATAATCCTTTGACCATACATTCTTTCTATGCCTATTATTCTCTGTTTCTGTTTCCTGGGTTCATTGGATCTTATTTTCTTTTAGATACTGGTTCTTCTGAGATTGTTGAGTCTTTTGTTGAGCCACAAGAACCTGAGCAAGAGGTTATATATTACTACCAAGGCAAGCATCCTCTCTGCACCATGTTGATCCCCATCTTTTGAACTGTAGATTTCTAAAATACAGTGAAACTGTTGCATGCAATGTTCTAAAAATTATTTATGATCTGTTCCTAGTTAGTTACAACCTGAATTTAATGGTTTACCCTGAATTTGATCATACACTTAAACTAAGGTAGTATGTGATATGATAATATTTAGTTTTAAACTTGTCTTAGCCATGCAGTCCATAGAACAGTAGTGTTTGGCAAGCTTATCTTGTCAAACCTGGGAACAACAAATAAATTTTATTTATTTATTTTTGATTCTTGTTCAGTTTATTTGAATTTGAAATGATCCTTAATCCTGTTTATAAATTGATTCAAATCTGGACAAGTGGATGCTAGTGATGGTGCCTTCGTGCACGAGAATTGGGAAATGTGGATGTCTTGTCTAGATTGATTAAGGACTGAACTCTGACTACCCAATTCAAGCCCCAACGTACTTCCACACGCGGTGTATGGGCACTGTTTGGTTAAGTAAAGGGTTAATACTATTGAGTTGGAAACAGGAGAGTAAGGACATGTGTGTTGATTTCATATGGCATAGATGCTTAAGTCTTCGGGCCGTGTCGTATGCCATGTGAAGTTTATATCGATATCAGATGTTCTTAGAAGGGTGAGGGCGTAGATGTGTTCCATCGCATGTACGTACCTTCAGGGCCCCGACTGCGGTCTAATATGTGTAGTGAGCACAGTTCACATTTAATTGATTGGGTCGGCATTCCCGGCACAACATGTGGGCCCCGGTTGAATAGATGCTATCAGTCGCTGTTTAAGCGGGATTAGTCACACATGGGTCTTCCAACTCAATAGTGTCAACTTGTTGAAAAATACCAAATCTTAGTCTCCCCGGCTGGCATACCAAAGGCAGTGTGCTATTATTCCGGAGGCTTACGGGCTAACTAAGTCGTGTGGGTAAAGATGTACATCCTTGCAAGGTATAAAATTATTCGAATAGCCGTGTCCACGGTTACGGACGATACTTGAATTGATGTCACCTGTATAGATTTTGTTGTAAGTTTGGTATTGGGAATAATTTCGGCATGATGGTGTCATGCACGGTTGATAGTGAATTGTGATTTAGTATTGTTACTATTTATGCTTATGTTTTCAATTACTTACTGTTTTAGTCCAAAAATTGATTTATTGAAATTGCTTTGTTAAAATTTAGTACTGTAGGTTAAGGTGTATCGCTTTCTGCAAATTGAGCCATTGTAACCCTCTGTTGTTAACCTTATGCATGTAAAATTTCTATTCCTTTGTATAGGTTCTATCAAACACTTTCTTTTACTAGTTTGTGTAAGTCTTGCTGAGTACCTTTCGTACTCAGGGTTTATGACCTCTTGTTGCAGGTGATGATGGTTACCTTTATGAGATGCCCGTTAGTGCCGATCTGGGTGACGCTAACAAGTAATGCTAGTTCTAGTCTCCACGCAATAGCCTGCGGGATGGGGCCATTGGTGGTTTTATGTTTATTTTGCTTCCGCTGTTGTTCTTTTGCGATGACCCAAGGTCATCTGTTCCTGTAGCAAATCTGTTACTGTGGCAACCGAAATAATATGTAAACCCTGATGTATAATTATGTGAATGTATGACTGGTATGTGAATGATGCAATGTTGTTTAAGGATATATGCGCAATAGTCACTAATCCTGGGAACTATTGCATGACATATATTCGGGAACCTGAATGTTGGAACTGTTACTTATTATGATTATGCTTCTAGTATGATTTTTAATAAGGGAATTACACTGTTCCTTAATTAAGAATTATGCTATCAGTATAATTTTAATTTGGCATATTCCAATATTTGAGGGTCTTACACTAAAACTGCTCTTGTGAAAAAAAATTCAAACTTCAAGATTGTCTCATGCTTAAATTGTGCCAAACTATTCTTACGAGACTGCATGTCAAAGACATGAACTTGGAGATAGTTTGATGATCCAGACGATCTCATGGGGACTGCTTGTCACAACTAACATGAACCTCAAGATTTGTCGCCCTGGTAGAAGCTTAGGAAGAGTTTGTGGATGGCTCCTAGTCCAAGATCTTCTTCACTAAGATATACCTTTAATCAACTTTTGGTCGAAGCTTAGGATGAGTTTGTGGATGGCTCCTAGTCCAGGATCTTGTCACTAAGTTAGACCATTAGTCAACTTCAATATTCATTGCAAATGAAAAACAGTTGAAAAATGGGCGTTTGAGAAAATTGAGCAAAATGATTCAATTCAGGACCTATTTGTCTCTTAATGTGGTCATTGTTAGCTTTTGGATCTCACGTTGACATTTTGACATGGCCAGTATCATTTTAGGATCCCTGTTGATGAACTTGCTAGATTTGAAGCTTTGCTTAAAATGCTAAAACTCATTGCTTTATATTGAGCTTTCTTGCTTAGCTTTGTTATATATGTCTTATCATGATCTTGCTAGCACTGTTAGGCTTGATATGTTGTTTGTGCAACTTTAGAAATGCTAACTTGTTCTTTTGGGTAATCTCCAAAGCTTCTTGTATTCAAAAATTAAAAAATACAAAAAAAAGGAATTGAAGCCACTCCATTGCATTTCATGCATGCTCTATCTTATGCTTTTTCCTCATTCTGCATTTGTCATCTCTGGACGAGAGGAAGGCGTGATTCCTTGATGACTCCATTGTCAAAGGGGAAGAAGATATGTCAAAAATGTGTAAAGGGGAGAAGATGTTTGAAAAAAAGGGGAGTTATGAAAAAGGGGGAGCTACTTGGAGAAAAATTGAAAAGTTGAGGATCATAGTGAGGGGGAGTTTCTTATTTGCATTCTTATGGTTTTATTGCTACTTCTGAATTTGAATTGCAATTCTTGAACCTCACAATGATCAAAGGTCATATCGAACAATTGTTCTTTCATATGGACCTTAAGTGAGATTTTGACCCGTTTCTGGAAAATGAAGTTTTCTCGCCTTCTTTTGCCGTATCTCACTTGCTGATTCTATTCTGAAGCCAACTTGGTCATTTCCTTTTCTTTTTCTTGCATTTGGACCAAGTTATGCCTTTGAACAAAAACGCCGAGTTTTTACTTTTCAAACCTCAAAATTTGCATTTATGGGAAATTACCAATGTGTTCATCAAGGGGGAGATTTTGGATATCATGGGGATATGCCTGAGATCTTAGGATGATGTTACAATTGGCAATGTCGTTCTCGGTTTGTCGAAACAGCGTTTTCAGCAAGTGTCAGGACAATCGGTCGTACCGGCGTGTAAGTCGTGATGCGACGATCTTGATAGAAACCGGCGTGTAGAAAGCGGTTGTACCGCATCACGGTTGAACCGTTTGAGAAGCGGTATGGTTTTTCGGAGAAGATGTTTTGGGAAGTTTTGGATTTCCTTGAGGAGCGATCGATCAGTAGGTATATGGGCGATACGACCGCGATGTGGTTATCTGGAGTTAACTTGGCGGTTATGCCGATTTTGGTTCTAAGTTTGGATAACTTGGAGTTTTGTCGTTGGGTTAGGTTAAGTTCATGGGTTTCATGGCATATGTGTTACATGATGCATGTTTTGACTAACGTGGGTCAAGTTGTGAAGAACTTGTTCCCGGATTCGATTTCTTTGTCTATTGATGTGCAGGTTGCTTGGAGGTCAATGACGGTCAACGGTGAAGATGATCGGGACTAAGCTTGGAGAGCTAAGGTCCAGAACGATCGGGGATGCTGGGTGAGGTCAATGGAGTCAAGCATTGCACAAGAGGGACAAAGGTGACCGAACAGGTAGTTCGGTGCGACGGGTTCGATCAAGCGACGCGTGGGTCGGTGCAAGTGCCATGGTGGTTTCGGTGGGAGCCGGATGGGAGAGACTTGCCGACATGAAGAGAGTCGCTGGATCAACCTACACGTGGCGAAGCATGGAGGTGCTTCACGAAGATGGGACTCGGTTTTTGCAAAAAGATCGAGAAGGTGTATTTTGGTAATCTCACCAAATACCGCCTTGGTGACCTAATGCCAACCCACGGCGCAAGACGGTGCGTCAAGAAGTGGATTAGGTCAAGAAAAGTGAAGACGGCGCTTTGAGATGCGTGCATATGTAACCCATTTGTGTTGGGCCTTAACGGGAGCCCATTAGGGTTCAATCTTCTAGAAGGTTTAGCCTCCGCTATAAATAGGAGAGGGTGCTGGCTAGCACCTCTTAACCCTTTCATTGCATTGTAAACCCTAGTTTTGCTTTTGTGCTTAGGGAGAGGATTAGTGGAGGTTAGGGTTCTAGAGAGTTGGATTTGATTTCGTGCTCATGTATTGAGTCTTTGTCCTCCATTGATGGAGTGGCTGTAAACCAATACCATATCAAATCAATCCAAAGAAAGTTCTCTCAAAGATGAGTTCATTTTCTTTCTTTCTCTCTATTTGATGATTTTGAGTCTTTCTTTGATCCGTGAGTTTTTGCTTGGTTTCTTTTCGTGTTTTAGCTTGCTGTGACATGTGGGAGTGCATCTAAGATCATCTAGGTCATTCTTTACCCACGAGCAAGGCTTAGATCATGTTTAGGTTTGGAACTCGGTTTTGAAACCTCCTTTGTTCAATTCGAGAAAGGTAGGAACTTTGACGTGGATCTAGTCTTTCTTTGCTTGGAATAGGTTCCTAACCTTCTTAGGAAGGTGTGTTTCAAATCTCGTAGAGTTTGGCCAAGTGGATCAAAAGTTGTGCCAATTTTGGTTTTCATCGTCGGGCTGTTCCAGGACAATCGGTACGACCGCTCGTTTGCCTACGGTCATACCGCACATCGGTACGACCGCCCGTTTGCCTGCGGTTGTTCCGATTTCCCTGATTTTTCAGCACTTCTTCATTTTTGTTTGCTGAGCTTTGGGGGTTAAGAGTGGATTCAACACAAGACTTCCTCTGTGCTTAATCATTGATCTTCATGGCTCTCATAGTTATTGAAGTGATTTACAAGTTGAATCCATTCAAGTGAAAAAGATTTTGAGCTCCTATTCAAACCCCCTCTAGTCGCCTTTTCGGTCCAACAGAGGCTTTATAGCTAGGGCAAGGAGGTCGTGAACCAAGGGTTAAGCTCATGGTGAGCTTAGCCCATGGGAGGTCCACGGGAGGTCTGTGGCTTGGACAAGATGGAGGGGACAGAGTAGGTAGGTCAGAACATGGGCTAGGGGGCGAAAAGACTACCACGCATTTAATGCGCGCAGAGCAGAGCCGTTGGACGTGACAAGGCTCTGACTTTCTCCACCGCCATAGCCCCTGCACGCGAGCCCAAGCTAGGAGAAGAACAGGACATGACCTCCACCGTTGGATAAAGAGGACGGGGAGGTCCTGGCCCTTGGATGCGATTTGAGTTTGAAACGGTAAGTTTTAAGTGACTAGAGGAGGTCCTGACCCTCCGATTTGGATGGGAGGTCGTGGCCTCCGATCTTCATAATCTTGGACGCCATAAGCGGAAAGGGACAGAGGTCCAAGGCGTTGGATCTAAATCCAACGGTGCGGACCTCCTGGGAGGACTTAACCGCTCACGACTTTGAGAAGTGAGGGGGGAGGTCATGGCCTTAGGATTTAAATCCAAGGGCACACAACCAAAGGGGAGGTCTTAGGCGCTGCGCAAAGCACAAAGGAGGTCAGGACCGTTGGATTTTACTCCAATGGTGCTAATCAAGTTAGGGGAGGTCCTGAGCTTGCGCGTAGCGCACAGGAGGTCATGGCCGTGAGATAATGATCTAACGGGAACGAGATGAGATTGGAGGTCGTGGCCTTTAGATCTAGATCTAATGGCTACGACCTCAACAAGGTGGTAGGTCAAGTGCGCACGATGACAACGGGGAGGTCGTGGCCATGGATTTTTAATCCAACGGCGTACAACACAAGATGGGGGAGGTTTGGTGCGCTTGATATAGCAGGGAGGTTGTGGGCTGTTGGATCTAATCCAACGGCTACGACCTCAATTAGGTGGGAGGTCTTAGAGGTTTAACAGCGAGGGGAGGTCATGGCCATGGATCTTTGATCCAACGGCACAAGACCTCGATGGGGTGGAGGACTAGGGTGTTTGAAAGTGAAGGGAGGTCATGGCTGTTGGATTTTAATCCAACGGCTATGACCTCAACCGAGTGGAAAAGGGAGGTCTTAACAGAGCTGGTTTGAGAAGGAGGTCGTGATCGTTGGTTTTGAATCCAACGGTTGCGACCTCCACAAGGTGGAAAGGAGGTCTGGCTGAGCCATGGATGTGGTTGGGTTGGACCAGCTTTGCAAAGCGACTCAGCCCAAGGAACAGTGCATGCTTTGAATTCAATTTTTAACAGCTGAGACTTTGCAGAATTATTTAAGATAGCAAATGAACTCCAAATTTTATGAAATTTTAACTAGAACTTGCTGACATAAGGATTAACCTTACATAAAATTTTCAGAGGTTTTTATGCAATGTATTTTTCTCAGGAAATTCATTAAGGCTGTTCAAAGGTTTGTTTTACCTCCAAAAATTATCAAACAAGTTTTATAACTTATGATATTTTTCAGAGAGGTCCCACATCATCTCTAGGACCAAGGAAAAACATTTCCAAAGGTTGGAACAAGATTTGTGACAAATGGAAAAATGAGTTTGACTTTTGGCCAACAAAAGCTTTGTGTTTTTGGATTACACAAAACTTGGACAAGAATTACATGTGAGTTCAGGAGTTTCAAGATGTGAGAAAAAGTTTTAATTTCTACACATTTAATTACATTTGAAACAAACCCTGATTATACATTTGGGATGTTACAGTATAATGATTAGATTTACCATGATGTTCAGTATATCTATCATATTGCCAAGGTCTACCTAATAATAAGGAGCATGCTTGCATAGGTACGACATCACAATCAACGTAATCATGATATGATCCAATAGAAAAATGTACATGCACAAGTTTAGTCACCTTCAACTTACCACAAGAATTCAGCCATTGAATGTAGTAAGGATGAGGGTGTTGTGTTGTGGTCAAGTCAAGCTTCTCGGCCATGTCTATGCTAGCAAGGTTGTTGCAACTTCCACCGTCAATGATGACTCTACATGAACGTTCCTTGATGATGAACTTGGATTGAAACAAAATGTGGCGTTGATTTTGTTCAGCAAGTTCCATTTGAGCACTTAGCACATGCTGAACAACTAGGCTTTGGTACTTGTCAGATGTCTCATGGCATAATTGTTCTTCCTCAGTTTCATCACCTGCATTGTTAGTTGCAACCAACACATGTTCCTCCTCAATATCGCTAGCTGAAGTGTACTCACCATTGTCCTTGATATGCAAAGCTTGCTGACTTGGGCAATCGCGCATGAAGTGCCCAAATCCTTTGCAACGGTGACATTGTACATCTCTGGATCGCCCTGTAGAAGCAACAAAAGTAGCACTTTATGTGGGGACTTGTACCATGCTCTTGCTCGTTTCCAGTGCACGTGATGGTGTAGTGGAAATAGATGGACGCCTGCTGTTGGAGGAGTCCGTAGGTGCAGGTGTTTGACTGGAGGGAGTAAATGGTGCTCTTGATTGCCCTTGAGTTGGACGGCCTGTAAAAGGACCTGCAAAATTTCCTTTGTTTCTGGATTGACGTCCCTATACCTCTCTTTCAGCTTTACAAGCAAGATGAAACAAACGAGTAATAGAATTGTAATCTTTATAGTCAAGTATATCCTGAATTTCACGGTTTAAACCTCCCAAAAATCTAGCCATCTTAGCATCTTCCGTTTCTTCTAAACCACAACGCAACAAACCAGTTTGCAATTCTTGATAATAATCCTCTACAGAACTACTACCTTGTCTTAAGCGTTGCAATTTATTAAGCAAATTACATGAATAATATGAATGTACAAACCTACGTCTCATTGCTCTCTTCAAAGCATTCCATGTTCTAGGTATGTCCTGATGAGTACGACCATATTCACTCCACCAAATAGATGCAAAATCTGTGAACTCACTAGTAGCAGCCCTAACCTTTTTATTGTCAGGAAATTCATGGCATGCAAATTTTTGGTCCACAACTAACTCCCATGTGAGATAAGCATCAGGATCATATTGACCAGCAAAAGGAGGCATAGTGAATTTAATTTTACCAAGTGAATCATTATGGTCACGTACCTCATGTGGTGGGTTTCTTCTCATACCTTGTTGGTTGAAGCGTCATTGCCGATGATCACGACCATCATCGGACTCCGTATCAACAACATATGGGTTTGCTTCATCTTCTACCTCATCGGCCCATGAGTGAGCAACGGATGGAGTTCTGGCCTGATTGTGCAATGCCGACAGCAATGCGGCAAAGAACAACGGAGGTGGAGCTCTCTCTAGCTGCTCCACACGTAGCCAACGACAAGTTAAATCGATGGTGCGATCTAGAACCACCTCAATACGCCCCGAATGTTGATCCAGCAAGCGGGAAAAGCACCGCATGATTTCTTTCATGCAAGGAGTGAGAGGTGCATCTTCCTCATTATTGGGCCTGCTATGCTCCCCTTGTGACCATGAACCTGCTATTGTTAGTATCAAAGCAAAGAATAAATCACAGTGTATATGTCCCTATGAACTACTAGGTTCTGGAGTTTCACAAGTCACTCACACTCAAGCTTATACCCAGTTCTTACAAGTTCTTACCAATGCAGCAAAGAAGTGGTACAACCAGTGGCTGGTTCATGATACTCTCACTTGTGATCAGCCCAACGATTACGAGGAACGGCACCTGCTGAGTTAGTAGGAAGTGGAGCTCGGAAGGCTAGTATGTAGCAAAGGAATAGCAATTATTCAATTCAGCATGCAAAGTTGAAAAGCAGTTCAAAGTACTAGTCACAAGTGCTGGTCCTAGTCTAAACCAAGTCTAGCTAGAGCAACTCGCAAGAACGACTAGTAGAAACAACGGAAGGCCAAACTGAACAATCAACGCCAATGAGCAAAGGATGACTATGCCAAACTGAACAAAGAGGCAGCTCTGAATATAAAAAAAATTTCCTCTTTTTTTCTTCTCTGTGTCTTTCTTTCTTTTTCTTTTTTTTTGCCTTTCTCTTTTTTCTCTTTTTCTTTCTCTTTACTTTCCCTTTTTTTTTCTCTCTCTCTTCTGTTTTTAATAACTCAGAAGCTTTGGACTTCTCTAGAAACCGAAAAGCACAAGAACAAAACACACTCGATGCCCAAATGGCTCTCTGGCAGCGACGGCGTCGATGGCGACAACTCGGCGGCGGCGGTAGGCGGGCGCGGCTTAGGCCGATGGATGAGGCAATGGTTGATCACCGCGCTTGAGAAGGCGCAAGCATAGCGGCGGTGGCAACTTCGAACGGCAACGGCGGGGCGGCGGAGGCGGCGGCACCAGCTCTTGCGGCGGCAGGTGGCTCCTCGCCGGGGCGCCCGGCTCAGAGGTCTCGTGCGGTGAGGGCACCGGTGGCGGCGGAGAAAAATGGTGGCGGCGGCGGGCCGGATCCGAAGATGGGGTCGGCAATGGCGGCGATCTTGGCCTCGGCGATGGCGGACCTAGGGCGCGAAAGAGGCGATGCACGGACCGACAGCACAAGGCGGAGGCGGCGGCTCGGCCGTGCGTGCGCGGCGTGGTTCCAACGGCGCAAGTGAGGCGGCGGCCTATGCGAAGGAGGCGTTGAGGCAGCGGCTCTAAGGGCAGTACGATGGAGGCGGCGCGCCGAGTGGCGGCGGCCCGAGACAACGGCCCGGATGGCACCGGCCACGACGCAAGGTGGCGGCTCGGGCTACGGCGGTGGCCGAATCGGCGCTAGAAGACAGCGGTGGCGACCTGATCTGCCCCTTTTTTTGTGTGTGTGCTGGTTGGAGCTTTTGGTCTTGGTGGATCACGCGCTGGTGCGACGGTGGTACAAGCTTAAACCGACACAACACAACAGGCGCAGGCTCAATGAAGCACACGCAGCGTCTTGACATTATTATTGAATTCATTATCCTTTGTCACTTTAGTAAATATATGGTAATACTAGGTATAGGTTGTACTTAAACGACAAGCTAGTCTTGCTTAAGTACCAGGGTATTAAGATAACCCAAACATCATTCTTCAAATATCAAATGAATTGGGTAGTCATTGGTGGTCCATTGACTAAAAGGATTGGAATAATTTGGTTTTACTCCTCAGAACCCCAATAATTGCTAATACTATTTGGGCGGATAGTGAGGCGATGGGTGCTAACGAAGCACATGGTATGTGGAATGAACCGCCCAGATAACCCTAAGGACTTAATCTTGTCATGACCTCCCGTGTTAAACAAGTACAACCACAAGTCTGCAAAGTGCAATTTGGCTTAGTAAAATTATTAAACACTAAAAGTGTCTCACACGGTGGAGTAATGGAAACACGCAAGCTTGGGTACATCCAGCTTGAATGGGTGAAATTGCTAGTAGTTGTGGGTAGTCCAAAAGTACACCCAACGCTATGAGTACAACGATCCCGTGCAACGTATGGGCGTAACCCCATTTGGGTGAGATGACGGAAAGGGCAAGGTAGTTTGAAAGGTTACTGTGACAGTCGCCCAACTACATGACTACGGAATCATGTGGGGTAACGGGTATGACTATCTCTTGTGGGTACAGTGTACAACCTCTGCAGAGTCTAAACTGTTTAAGCAGTATTGTGCCTCTCGGTCAAAGGCGGACGTGGGAATCTTAACTTGAGTTAGTTCTATTTCAACAACTTTGTGGGTGGTATGGAAAATGGTGGAAGGGCTCACCTAGCCCTATGTTGGATTTTACCTGAGTCGTTGAGCTCAGCGATGGTGGTAACTAGAGGCAGCTCCAATAAAAAAAATGCATAAGGTAGAGTTTCCGCCGGAGGGAACCTCTACTGAAATAAATATTGCACAATTACTCTCTTTAATAAAATGCAATTTGTTAAAATGCTAAGTGATAGGAATTTATAATTATGATAATTGAAAATATGGCTTTAGCAAATAAAAGAACCCGAGCCATCCTTGTTTAGCCTTGCATGTATATTATTGCATTGTGTGTTGCTCTGCAAGCATGGAAGTTGTGCTCATTCTCGCTCTTTCCCCCAAAAATCCTCAGAAGAAGGAATCCCTAAAGACTACGTATTCTACAAGGATCCAGAAGCTGGAGGCCTAGGAGATAATGAAGCATAGTCTATTCTTTAGATGTTCTAGTCTCACCCCAGTCTAGTTGACTCTGTTGGTGCTTGCGTGCATCCAATATTATCCAAGTTCTTGGTTAATATCGGACACACATGGGTTTCCCCAGTCACTTGCCTGTGGAGAGATGTGCTCTCACCTCCTTTTGCTTCCCTTGTCACTTCCGCTATTTTTGTAATGTACTCAGTTTGGCCTGTTCGGCCCTTATTATAAAACTTGACCCGATGCGGTCTATGTAAAGCTCTAATGTGTTAATTAATGGATGGTATGGTTTTATCTACGCCATGTATAATTTGATTCAGTGATGTGTCTGTGAGTGCTAGCTACTGATCTAGGGAATAGCACATTGTTTTCATAGAGGATTTGGATTCTCAGAAATCCGGGTCCGACAGAACTGGTATCAGAGCATATGACTGTAGGAGCCTTAGCTAGACTGGTCGAGCCTAAGGACTTGAGTCTTACTTTCAAAAACTAAGAAATGTTTTAAGCAAAATATAGTGTATTTATTGCTCTTACTCATCTCTCTTAGTTCTGTACTTATCTCCTTTTTGTGAGTCTACTCCGTTGCTGGCTCTCTTTTGTTTTAAAATCCTAGATGATTGTATCGTCGTTCGATGGCCCGTGGGATTTCTTCCCTCAAGGCGAGAATGATGACAAGTTTGTCGGTTTTCCCGCACAAACTCAAACAGTACCTTGGTTCGCCACCAGCCCATCTTCAGAGGCCGGAAGACCTATGTTCTAGATTGAGAGTCTCGTTCCATGAAAGTTGAGTTCATCACTCACACCTTCCGGACCAAGCATCCCAGGACCCATTGTTCTAGTGCCATTCATAACATAGCACGCTTCGCCTTGACTCACTTATGCTAGATGCACGAGGATCTCTTGTTGAGGCTGTCATTTTGTTCCTTCCCGTCTCTTCAGGAGGGAGAACACTACCCGAAGCTCTTCAACATCAGGAGAAGAACACCGTCGTTGCAGTAGCCGCCGTGATGCAAGCTCCAGCACCAAGATCAGTCGTTATCTCCCACAACTCAGCGTCGGATCGACCACTACGACCCAGAGGAACCGCATTAGGATGACTGCGCGCAAGAGCATGCGACTCCCCAGTCCACCACCTATCATCGACCTTGGAGAGTCAGCCGTGGACGCAGTCTCAGCTGTTCCCACTCCTGTTCTCACTCACCGAGTTTTGGCCAGAGTCGTTCTCGCTCCCGCTCCCCAGGCAACTGCGTCACTCGTGGCCATTACCCCTGTTGGAGTAGTAGGATTAGTCTAGATTAGCAAGCAGTGCTTGATAGGCAGTCCTTTGTTGCAAGCACTTTCTGTTTTCTTCTTTTGTAGACGTTGTGCTTGTATCTCGTGTAGTGGCTTAGCATGGCCTATATGATGTGCTTCAGGAGTCATGTAACACTTAACCCCTTAATATAATGCAGCCACTCTAGGCTTTGTATTGTACTTGATTCTTTCTCCTCACTGGTTTAAAAGTTCTTCTGTTGTGCTCTAGAGGGCCAGTAAACCCTCATATATCTCCTCTAGTTCTAAGCTGAGCTGTTCCCTCCGATGGAACCAAAGAGAGCAGCAGTCCAAGTCTTCCTCCCTTGTTCTCTCTCGTCTAGCATGCTTTTCCCTCTTGCCTATCGTTCTTTCTTCCTCTCATCTATGAAACCTATGAAGAGTTGTTGAAGATTGTTCAAAGGGGTAAATCGCATGTAAGCTACTCTTGTTGGATTTAACTACTATGTTGGATGCCAAGCTAGATAGTTTTGAGAAATCATCGATAGGACTGATTTTGGGAATTGAAAATCTTAAGATTTGCCGATGTTGTAAGAAGTTCCTGTGAACACAGATTATGAATGATTTAAAGGATAGCAGACCGGTGGATTATATCGATTATGGAGAAAGAAAATGATTGTGGAAGAAAATTTTGATTGATTATAGAAGGATATAAGAATATGAAGTACCAATTTGATTATTAGGAGAATTTGGATCTTCATTGAACCCTAAATTGATTATGATGATAATTGGGAACTTAGAATCAAGATATGTGAGCATTAAAGGTAGAGAGTAGAATGCAAAGAAAGCTGGATTTTCATATTGATTCATGATATTAATTTTGGAAGAGTTAATTGAATCTTGATTAAATTATAGAAATATAATTGTGGGATGTTAGATTATAGAAATGTATTACGATTGGATTTTGATAAAAGAATTACATGATTGTTGAAGATTGGATTATGGGATTACCAATTCATGATGTTGGTTTTGGTGGATTAGATTGAATCACGAAATGTGAAATTAATTGGATATTCTTGAATAAAGAAGCTGGGATTTATCAGAAAGGTTGGTTGGATTATAGAAATTGCCTTGATCGGATTATAAAAGGATATAATTGCAGGATATTGAATTATACAAACATATGATTGTTGGATATTGGAATATATGGTTAAAGGATATCTTACTGATATTGGAGTTGGACTAAATAATTAATGGATAGATGGTGATAAAAATTATTCCGTGGATTAAATTGGATTTATGGATTACAAGCAATCTTTTGAAAGCTGGACGCCCAGGAGATAGTGAAGCATGGTCTATTCTTTAGAAGTTCTAGTCTCACCCTAGTCTAGTTGACCCCGTTTGTGCTTGCGTGCATCCAATACTATCCAAGTTCTTGGTTAATATCGAGCACACACGGGTTTCCCCAGTCACTTGCCTGTGGAGAGATGTGCTCTCACCCCCTTTTGCTTCTATTGTCGCTTTTGCTATTTTTGTAATGTACTCAGTTTGGCCTATTTGGCTCTTATTGTAAAACTTGACCCGATGTAGTCTATGTAAAGCTCTGATGCGTTAATTAATGAATGGTATGGTTTTATCTATGCCATGTATAATTTCATTCAGTGATGTGTCTGTGAGTGCTAGCTACTAATCCAGGGAATAGCACAATGTTTTCACAGAGGATTTGGATTCTGAGAAATCTGGGTCTGACAATTTTCATGCAATTTTTTTTGTGTTCTAAATACACTACTACAAAATAGGCTATACTGGATGCCACATCATAGACGGTTCCAAAGGAATCATTTGTGTTGTACTTATCACAGATGGTTCCTTTGATACGTAACCATCACAGATGGTTATTTAATAGAACCGTCTGTGATAATTCACAGACGGTTATTAATAAGAATCATCTGTGATAATCGCATACATCACAGACGGTTCTTGAGAGGAACCGTCTGTGAATTATCACATATGGTTCTACTTATTTACCATCTGTGATAGTTTAACTTCCCAGATGGTTTTTAATAAGAATCGTCTGTGATATGCAGGCATTATAAATACCCCGATGGACCCCCTTGCCCCTAGCCCCTCCACCCCTTCCTGTTTGAGCCGCCACCCCTGCTGCCTCCTCCCTTCCCCCATTGCGCCACCTTAGAGAGGAGAAGGAAGGGAAGGAAGGAGGCAATGAGGAGAAACAAAGGAGGAAGCCAAAGAGAGGAGGAAGGGAGGAGGAGAGGAGGACGAAAGGGAGGAGGTTCTCGCGGGATATTTGAGAGTTTTGTCATGGGCTCTGAGGGTAACGATCTGTAACCCTTTATATTTTCTCTAGGTTAATCGCTAGCCAATTTTAGTATTTTGGTCAATAGGATGAGTATGTGTGGTTTATTAATATAATTTAACACTAATTTGTTACGTGCGTAGTGTAGATGGACCAAAACTGGATGTACGGTGCGAACCGTGTGAGTGAAGAGTACATTAATGGCGTGTCTGCTTTTAGAAGAGCCGTCGAGTAGGATATGTTTAAGAAGGGGATAAAATTTATGTACTGTTCATGCATTGATTGCGGTAATCTAAAGATGTTTAACAACTCAGCGCATATCGAAGCGCACTAGATTCAAAGAGGTTAAAAAAGGGGTATACATGTTGGACCAGTCACGGTGACGAGCAGATTATATAGGAAGTTAACAATAATGACATCGCCGAATAAATCAATGATATGCTGGATGTGGACTGTGCTTTTGATGAGGATATGTTGCACAATGACAATCTGGATCAGATGCTACACGATGTAGAAGGGAACTATAGTGATAGAGAATTTGGTAAATTTGAGGGCTTAATGGAGAACTCAGGAATACCTTTGTTCCCTGGTTGCAAGCCGGAATACACAAGGTTGTCATCCGTGCTTGAACTGCTGAAATTGAAGGCAAGCAATGGTTGGTCCGACAAGAGTTTCACGGCGTTGTTAGGTCTCTTAGTGGACATCCTTCCAGAGGAAAACATATTGCCCAGCACCATCTACCAAGCCAAGAAGATTCTTTGTCCATTGGGAACGGAAGTAGAAAGAATGCATGCATGTCCGAACGATTGTATCCTCTACCGTAAAGAGTATGCAGACATGCATGTAAGTCCCGTGTGCAAAGCATCCTAATACAAGTGTAAGAATACTACTAAGGTGAAGGAAGAACCTCCTGCTAAGATGTTGTAACACCCTGGCTATGCGGAAGCCAAGATATTACCTAGAAGTCTAGTATACATCAACAATACGAAATAATTTCAGCAATCTATCAACTAATAACACGTAAGAATCAACAAATGATAGAATGATCATCAGAATTGAATCAGAATTCAACCACATACCAAACTCTAATTAGCTAATCATATTGAATCATCTATGATAAACCTATCAATAAACTATTCCAAGATCACAAGCAGTTATTGAATCAACCATAATCATAGTGAAGGATATCATCAACCATCATACTCCATTTATTACAACCTAATATTTAACAAATGAAAGGAAAGGACAAGTTCATATAATTAAAAGTGAACAATGTGAAGTGAATGCAGTATCCGTGACTATTCCCTCCCAAGAATGCCATCATCAGTGTTCACCTTAAATAAATAAACACAGGCAAGAATGAGTCCATGACTCAGCAAGTACAACAGAATCATAAGAACAATACTGAATAGGAACATAATCATCACATTATAGAATATAAATGTAGAATGACAGAAATCATATGGATGCATGAAATGCATAATCTTCTCTTCTTATACCAGTATAGCCAGTGATACACCCGTCGGTGTTCACTCAGGCCTGCATTATACAAAATACGGGGATCCAAGGCCCGTATGAAGAATATTTCATAACAGGGATCCAAATCAACCCACATTGAAATGGTGGGTCTTACGTGCCCATATTGGAATGATTGGTCTTTAATTCCCACTCCTGTGGGTAATTCATGAACATATGTTTGAATGAATGAATATGAATATGGAAATCATAATACCATGAAGCATGGATTAACGTATGTAGAAAGAACAAGAATCATTGAAATCTACTCATAGATCATAGAATTAAATAATAGCATGAACGACAAGCAATCAACAATCATCAACAATATGAATCACAAAGGTACTTGTTTTCCACGCTGCGAAGCGTTATGAGGCAAGGAGGATGTCACTAAACTCGAATTCGCTCCTCCTACACAATTTAATTACTTGAATAAGAAACAACGTTAATAAGATGCTACTCGCAACGCCTAATCTCATCTTCCTAAACCCAAGGTTCATATAATTGTTCTATCCAATTTAACCAACAGTCTACCAGGACGTTAAACTGGACAGCGGTACTAAAAATATCATATCTTTTGCTATGAGACTCGAAAAGGAGTGATCCAAGAATTAAACAGTAGTAAAGAAATAATCATAACTTTTGATTGGATTAACCAAAATCCAAGATTTTTATCATTCTGGAAAGCTAAGAACATAACGTTCAAAAGTCTAGTTGACATGATACTCAGATTTTCCTTTAACAAAATGTGGCACGCAGATCAAATATTCTATCAGAACCCGACATACAATCTGGACAGTAAAATTGAAACATACATAACTTTTGATTGGATTAATCAAATTTCAATGTTTTTAACAATTTGGAAAGCTTATAAAAATTTCTACAACAATCTAGTTGGGTGGAAGCTCTGAATCAGCTCTTAACATAATCATATTTTAATAAACAAAGTGACTGTTAATTCGCGTCAGCTTTTCTGGACAGCAGAGAAGAATTCAACATAACGTTTAGACCACAACTCGGAATTGACTGATCATTGAATCTATGGAAAGCTGAGAACGAATCCCACATAACTCTAGGAGATGAGATCCTTCAATTCGGAATCTAAATACATGAAAATAGACGCACAAGATATTGGACAGAATCTGATTCTAATCCAAACAGGATGTCGATCCCCTGATCAAGCCAAATTTCGCTTCTACTACGATCCAATCAGCGAGGAGAGACCTTCATTACCCTTGGAGAACCCCAGGAAGGCGCTGATCAATCCCGACAAAGAAGATCGTCTCCCACTCCTTCCTTCCTCCCTTTTGGTCGGCAAATCCCACAGCCTTCCTTCTCCTTTCCTCGTGTAGGCCGGCAGCAAGTTGGGGCAGCACCAAGGACAAGGAGGGCGACACCAAAAGCAGTAGGGGGCGGCAACAATGGCCAGAGGGGGCGGCGGCTTGAAGAGGAGGAAGTGGTGGGTTGGGTGGAAAGGGGAGGGAGGAGGAGGTTGGCCTAGGGTTTAAGGTGGGAGGGGCGCATGGGCCTTGGGCCTTTGGGGGTCCCCCCCCCATTGGCCCAATCAAGGCCGGCCAAGATGCAACCCTAGCTTGGACTGGAGGCCCAAGTTCCAAAATTCTTCTAAAAATTCTGAAATTACATTAATTTCCCTCTCCCGAATAATATTTTCTTTAATTGATATTCGGGGTATTACATTCTACCCCCTTAATAGGATTCGACCCCGAATCTACTCAACGATCTACACAGAAGAAAGCTGTGACTGGAATTGTACCAATGACAAACACGTACCCGTTGCGAACAAATCCAAATGTTGTTCGCGCATACAAAACTCCACCCAAGTGGCCTATCTATCGAACTGATGAAACCACAAAACAAGGACGAAAAATGATGCATGTCCCAACACTCAACCCGACATTTCTAGGTTCCCTCATCAGAAGAGATTCGAAGGTAAGATCCTACTCAATGGTCAACGATGTTAACGAAACTCAAACTCCAGATCTCCTAGGTAATCAATCGGTGCGAAAACAAACCAAAAGTTGCGTACCCGCGTATGGCCCGAGACGGTCAAAGTGATACGCCAACTTTCTAATTACTGTAAGTACTATTGAAACGAACCAGTATACCTAGGCCAACTTTCCTTTTGGTACAAAAGCACACAACATGCTCAACACACACGGAACTCTTGTCCCATTCTAAATCGAACTTTTCATCTAACAAGGAGCACCTCCTTTAATCATGAATGCACAACATAACTCATTTTTAAACAACTGTTTTACAAATAGAATCCAACTGAAATAAAGAGTTCTCATCGCAACCACACAATGCCAACTCTCCACAAAAAGGTCAAATCCAAAATTGACAATTCATCACGAAAACAATTCAACTTTCTAATTAGGCAATTTGCGGATGAACACCACAAAAGCCAAAGGAGAAATCACTCGAATGCCCAAATCAAATACTTCTTTTATTTTATCTGAATTGGAAAGAATAATACATGCCAGCACAACGCCAACTCAAATTGCCAAAGACATTAGTCATAAACACATAGCTCAAACAAGAATCAAAGGAGCGTTTCATTACCCGAGGCCACATTTTGGAACTCAAATTTCTCTTTTAAGAATAGAACTTCTCTCAAATTATGGAACTCCAATTCATCGCATGACACTAACTCTTTTTTTTCTTAAATTAGCAACCTCAATGCCATGCTCAAACGAATACATAACCACCTGCTTATGGGGAGGCTTTATTGACTCCACAAAACTTATTCTTACCAACTCCTCTACTGACAGAAATTACTTTGGCAGATGACTCCCAATGCATCTTAAAACAGATTTCACACTCAATCATATCATCTCAATCCTTTAATAATAACCAACTCAGGATTCACATCACGCATTCTTATGTACTACATAAAAAGGGTCCTATCAATGATCATTCCACAATCCGGAATCCACCCTTATTCTACTTTCTCTACACAAAATCCTTGGGTGGCCAAAGTCCCAGCATAAAAAATGCGAAGCCCAAAAATTAACCTCCAGGACTCCTCAAATGAACTTCTGGTGTAAAAGGATAGGAAAATCCTCAGATTCGATGAATAAAATTCCCACAACCTAACCATACTCGGTCATTAACGTCAATAGATAATTATACCCTTAACCAAATTATCTTTTCAAAGATTCTAACTCCAAGAGAGTTACTCATTGAGACCAAGCCATACCTGACAATAATTCAACAATCTCTACTATCTCATTAATTGCTTTAACGATTAGATTACTTTGCTAATCTTTCCCTCATTACACTACACCACAAAATGAACAAAGGATCTTGGTCCACAAATCACTATAGGTTCTATTAGTTGCAACCATGCACCTAATTTTAGCACAAAGACAAACATTGTGTATAACTAAGATTCTTTCCAAGAATTATACATGAAATCAATTCATCCTCTAATGCTCCTCGAATAGCTCACAACCCAAGGTCGCACAACAACAATTAATAAACACTTCGGAAAACCCATGTGAAATGAATAGGTTGATTCTTTCTGAAAAGAAAAGGCAAATGAAAACAATTTTTCACCAACTAGAAAAACATTTACCACTCGCAGTGAACACAGGTGTGAGGACCCCGGCTTATTCGGCTTATAATGCTTAGTCTTCCATTGACCCTAGCATCACAAACAAAATAACCCGTGTCTTCGAGATATGTATACTTCCCAGAAATGCAGTATACACACCCCTTTACAAAATCATGCATCAACTCCGTACAAGACATAGAACCAAAGCACGAACAAGATTAAACAGAAGACATACATAACAGAGAGTTATTACAAAAGGGGCCGACCGGCCAAATAACAACTAAGAGATAAATAAACAGCGGAAGCAAAAGCCATAAGATGGCGATAAATAAAAGCCAATTAGTGTGCCTTTAACCCACAAGGCAACCAACCGGGCCGCCAACCTAGTCGTCAAACCCGCAGCACATCTCACAGAAGTGCATCCCTTGGGGATCAACTTCTTCCTCTGCAACAATTAGTTAAGCAAAGCAAATGAGTACAAAAATGTACTCGCAAGACTTATGTGTAGTGTAACAGGCCTATACATATGCTACATGCAAGCTTATTTAAGTGGAGGAGGCTTTAGACTCATTTTCAGCATAAAGCAAGTTTTCATTTGCAATAATGTAATAGATTTAAAGTAGTTTTACAATCTGTTTTATTTGACAAAAACAGCGATATAACAAGTAACAATAATCCAAAGACATCCTATGGAAGTGACTAACCCAATAGCCACCACAACAATAGCATGAATTCCCAATTCATACCACCCACATCAAGTTTTAATTAAATGTTATAGTCTAGTTCTTGCACGACCTTACCAAGCATGTCCATAACCTAGGACGAGGCTATTCGAATAGTTTGAACCCTGCAGGGGTGTACCAATGTACCCACATGCCAGACCGCCTTTTCGCCACATGATTAAGCACACTTCCTTTGGTATGCCGGCACGGCTAAGTCCTACGAGACATTTCCAATGGGTGATGCTAATGAAGAGTCGCGACAACCCGAAGGGTAGGATGCACCGGCCCAGCCTAAGCAACTACGGGTGCTCCCATCCTTATAAAAACATTTTAACCACCAACGACTCATAATTAACACCCCCCCAAAGTACTTAGTCAAGAGAGGTTCGATATCCCCGTCGTGTGGTTAGCACACAATAAGCGCTTGGCTTAGTGACACAAGTAACTCGGTCCTTGCTGACCCGGGCACCATTCCAGTCACACCATAAGATCACACCATCAACCATTGTGCCTAAGTCTCAAACATTTCATTTTCATTTTCAGTTTTTGACTTTACAAAGTAACAAAGCACAAAGTGCTAAGCATAATGGTAATAATAATTTTTGTGTGATCAAAGTTATCGACTAAGTCGATAACCGCCCAATTCTACCATTAGCTAAGCATTTCTAAGCAATATCAACACGTAAACTACTAAGTGATAAGAGCTCATCCAACGAACTCTAAATCATAGCAAGATATTCCTAGGCTTAGTAGAAGAGATTGAACATTTACCTACAGAATATGCATCTATAGGATCAACTAAACGATAATACTTTACCAACAAAATAGAGCATGCATACATACAAGTTGTAAACAAAGTATTAGACTTTAAAAGTAATGGGATTGGATATGATCAAACTACTTACCTTGCTGAAGTTGCTCACTATGCTACAGAGGGTCACTCTCAAGACCAACGTGCCTGTCGCAACCTAACGAAAGAACGAAAAAGAACCGATAAGAACGAAGAACACCGAAAAGACTCAAAAACCAACTTCAGCAAAAAACTCTGAAATTTTTACAGTAGGTAGAGCATGATTTTTAAGGAATTTAGCAATAAGAACCAATTGATTTGGATTCTTAATGCAAAAGTTATGGTCAAAACAAATCTGCTCAGCAGGAAAAAGGCTGAAAAATTCACTTTGGTTACTATTTATCTGAAATTAAATTTTTGGCACAAATTTCCAGAAAGGTGTTGCACCTGAAATTTTTATGGTAAATAAAGCACCTCATAAGATGAACAACACAATTGAGTTCACCTCATTTGGAGCTAGGATGCATTTTCTATGAATTTTTAAAGACATGAAAGAGAGCACAAGTTAAATGCATTAGCAAAACTTTTGAAAGCAGTAACAGGCCTAACACCAATTTTAGAACTAAGTTTATTAACAGAGGAAGCCAACAAAGTTGATTTCACTCAAAAAGGAACTGCAGAGAATTACTTATGCATTTTCTGAGTTAAATGAATTTTTTAAGCAATAAATAAAGCTAATCTGAAATTAAATACATTCTCAAATTTTTCTGGAGCTAAACTGAGCTTAAAACCATTTTTAGATTAAATTTTAGTTAAAACCAGAAATAAAAAAATTTGAATCAACTGATTTGGATTTAAAACGAATTAGTTATGAAGTTTTAAAGTTTAATACAATTTTCAGTTGAGAAATAAAGCTTACTGGGCTTTCGAAAAAATTAACTCAAGGAAATATGCGACAACACGTGGGCCGTTGATCAACCATCGCACGGCCCACGCGCAGCCCAACACAGCCGCGCGCTCACGAAAAGCAACTACCGGTAAGATCAAAATCAACGGTCCACATAGATTTGAACTTCGGACGGTCCGAAGGTTGCAACTAATTTGGATAGTTGATTTAAGGATGGAGGGCTGAGATTGAAGTGAGGTTCAGACGGTCCGAACGTTCACTTTAATATGAGCCACAGATCTGAAAATGAACGGCTCACAACGATCGCAACACAGTCCACGCGATCAGCCCATGCGAATCTCAACCGCAGATCCAGAAATGGATGGCTGAGGTTCGGTGGTCCGAACGTTCACAGCGATCTAGATCGTTGGATCTAGATCGGTTAGTGGAGGTTCAATGGTCCGAACGTTCACCCAGATCCAGGCCGTTGATCAAAAATCGAACGGTCCACAGTGAACCAAGGCTTAGCGCACGTGCACAGGGGAGAGGGCCCACTGTCAGTGAACTCACGGCTAAGCAAGGGGTTTAATGTGCACAGGGGTGTTTTAAAGAGCGCGGGCCTGCATGTGAGTGGCACAAAATCCCGGCTCAAGACATCATTAATGCTAAGCACTGATTACAACCGAATCAATCAATGATTAGCGCATTAATGAATAGGATTAATGTCCTAATGACAACGGCGCCGCTGCTCGTGTCCGACAATAGCCCGACGGCAAAGAACTTGTCACCGCCGACGAGATAGGTCACGGCGGTGCACACCATAGGTATGGATGGGTCCGCAATAGCAGTGCACACCCGATGGTGATGACCTCGACGGCAGTGGTGGTCCAAAACGCTGGCAAGCCGAAGGGGAGCGACGGTGAGCCACATGGCCGAAAACGAAAACGCAAAGAAAAGCTCCGCAAAGGTTCTGAGAAGCAGGTGCCAGCTTCTAGGGGCTAAATAGAAGCTACCTTAGCACTGGTGGAGCTCGGAGGAGGCCGGAGTTGCTTCGGCGACGTTGGAGCTTGCCGGCACCGAAGGAGACGAAGTGAAGGTGACGGTCTAAGCAAAAACAACGCCAAAGGAGGGTAAGGTTAGCTCCACCATAGCTCATAGAGGGTCCCAGAGCGAGCAATTGGAAAATGGAGGACTTACCGGAGTTAGAGACGAAGAGGGGTGAACCTCGGCTGAAACGAACAAATCCCCAAATTTGACTTTCCATGTGAAGGTCAAACCAAATTAGGTTAGGGGAAATGCTCAACATGACAAGGGGTGCGAAGTGACGTGAAAGGAATTGAAAATGAGCCACTGGAGCACCATCGGTGAAGATGGAGCTCCACGGCCGACAATGGTGGTTTTAGGGTTTTAGAGAATTGAGCTCAACCAAGCACAGAGAAGCAAGGCAAAGCTCAGGGGTGGTGAAAGGAAGTTGAGGGCGAGCACAAAGGCCACTTATAGCCAAGAGGAGCTAGGGTTGAGCAACGACACTCAAGGGGTCAAAGCCACTGCCATGGCCGAGAGGATGGGAGCAGGTAGAAGGAGCTGGCAAGGAAGACTTCGGGGGCAAAGGCACGACGCGCATTTAATGCTCGCAGCAAGGACCCGTTGCAAGGACTCAACCGAGATGACCTTGCATCGCTGCCCACTCCATGGCACTGGCACACGCACGAGCGCGAGGGAGAAGAAAGTGACCAGGAGGTGATGGCCCCACCAGTCAGCGAATGCAACAGAAACGGCTCGGGCCCAAAGGGTGAAGTGGGTTGAGTCTAACCCATTGACTTGAATCCAAACTTTAGACCGTCAGATGAGAATTGAATGGCCCCGATTTAAAATACACCTCGGAGGTCTGAACGGCCCCAAAGGATGATGACCGTTCGATGGAAATCCAACGGTTGGCAGCGATGCGCGTTTTGAACGGCGCGGGGTGCGTTTATTTGGTTCAACCGAGTCAAGTGGCTCGAGCCCAAGACCGGCTTGAACCCAAGCAACAGTGCAAACTGGTTAGGACTGGAATAGAACAAAGAAGGTTTGGAGAATTTTTAAATGTAGTTCCTCAACTCCAAAAATTCTGAAATTTTAACAGGAGGTTGCTGACTCTAGGATCAACCTTGTATAAATTTTCCAGAGGTTTTTATGCAAAACCATTTTTCTCCAGAAATTTTAGAAGGGTTTGTTCTAGGGTTTGACCAAGAGTCAAACTAGTTGACTTGCCTCCAAAAATTATCAAATAATTTCTAAAAATTATGAAATTTTTCAGAGGGGTCACACAGCATCCCTAGAACCAAGGAAAATTATTTCCCTGAGTTGCACACAAGATTTTTAACATGGAGGTGATGACTTCAGTCAATTGGGAATTTTGGTTTTTGATTTCACATAATTCCTTGACAAGAATTACAGAAAAGTTTAAAAACTTCAAGATGCAAGAAAAGTTTTAATTTCTACTCATTTTCTTACATATGAAACACACAACCATATTTGGGATGTTACAAAATCTCCCGCCCCCTACAAAAATCTCGTCCCGAGATTTGGCTCACTCGGAAAAGAAAGAAGGGTAGTCCGCACGCAGACGATCTTCCCGCTCCCAAGTAGCTTCATTCTCAGAATGATTTGACCACTGAACTTTAAGGAATTTGATGGCATGATTCCTTGTTCTTCGTTCAGCCTCTTCAAGGATGCGAACAGGCTGCTCGCGATAGGTCAGATCTTCTTGGACATCGAGAGTTTCCAACGGAGCTTCCTCGGTTGGAACACGGAGGCACTTCTTCAATTGGGACACATGGAACACATCATGTACCCCCTCAAGTGCAGCAGACAAATCCAACTTATAAGCAACAGCTCCTTTCTTCTCGATGATGCGGTAAGGACCAACATATCGAGGAGCTAACTTGCCCTTGATGCTGAAACGTTGATGGCCCTTCAAAGGAGAGACCTTGAGATAAAAAAAGTCATTAGGCTCAAAACTCAACTCACGACGACGGCGATCCACATAGCTCTTTTGCCTAGACTGAGCCATGCGCAAACGATCACGAATAAGCTGAACTTGACTTTCGGCCTCATTGATCGAGTCCGGACCAAGGAAAAGTCTTCCGCCGGTCTTAGACCAATACAACGGGGTTCTACACTTTCTCTCGTATAAGGCCTCGAAAGGTGCTATGCCGAGACTGTCTTGAAAGCTATTTGTAACATCCCAAATGTATAAACCGGGTTATTCAAGTATAATTATATGTGTAGAAATTAAAACTTTTTCTCACATCTTGAAAACCCCTAATCTCTTATGTAATTCTTGTCCAAGAGTTGTGTAATCCAAAACACAAAGCTCTTGTTGACCCAAAAGTCAAATTCATTTTTCCAATTGTCTAAATCTGGTGTCAAACATTGGAATATATTTTCCTTGGCCCCAAAACTGTGTGGGACCCTCTGAAAAATATCACAAGTTGTAAAACTAGTTTGATAAATTTTGGAGGTAAAACAATCCTTTAAACAACCTTAACGAATTTCCTGAGAAAAATGCATTGCATAATAACCTCTGGAAATTTTATGCAAGGTTAATCTCATTGTCAGCAAGCTCCAGTTAAAATTTCATCAAATTTGGAGTTCATTTGCTATCTCAAATAATTCTGCTAAGTTTCAATTGTTAAAAACTAAATTTAAAAGCCTACACTTGTTCCTTGGGCTAGCCACTTTGCAAAGTCGGTCCAGCCAAACCCCATCGACCTCCTTCCCACACTTCGATGAGGTCGTGTCAGTTGGATCCAATCCAAAGGCCACGACCTCCCCTCAACCAACGCACCCAGGGACCTCCCCTTGAAGTCCTCCGACCGCGTGGACCTCCTCGGGTCAGCGTGGGCGCCAGACCTCCTCCGCGGTGAACACCGCAAAGGCTTTCCCACCTCATCAGGTCGTAACCGTTGGATCAAAGATCCATGGTGATGACCCCCCCTATGTGTTAAATCCCAAAGACCTCCTCACCTTGTCCAGGTCATAGCCCTTGGATTAAGATCCAACCGGCCCTGACCTCCCTTGTTATCAAACCTCAAAACCACCTTCCACCTTGGCGAGGTCATAGGCATTGGATTTACATCCAACCGCTCCTGACCTCCTCCTCTTAATCTAACTATCAGACCTCCCTTTGCACTCACTCGAGGTCGTAGCCGTTGGATTTACATCCAAAGGCCACGACCTCCTCTGAAAAACATCACAGCTAGGTCCTTCCGCGCACGTGAGGTCGTTGCCCTTAGATCTAAATCTAATGTCCATGACCTCCCTTGTGTGTTGCGCAAGCTCGAGACCTACTTTGCGCCACGTGCGAGGCTCAGGACCTCCCCTGTTTTGATCACCACCGTTGGATCAAAATCCAAAGGTCTTGACCTCCCTCGCACTTCACGCAAAGCCTCAGACCTCCCTTTGGTTGTGTGCCCTTGGATTTTAATCCAAAGGCCATGACCTCCCCCTCATGTCTTATATTCGCGTGCGGTTAAGACCTCACAGGAGGTCCGCACCGTTGGATGGAGATCCAACGCTTTGGACCTCCTGTCCTTTTTCCCCACGTGCGCTTACACATTAAGGAAATCGGAGGGCCACGACCTCCCCATCCTTGATCGTGTGGCTGGGACCTCCTCCCAGTCATTTAGGCGTAACGGTTCAAAATTGTCATCCGATGGTTAGGACCTCCCCTTGGTCTTATCCAACGGTCATAAGGACCTCCCCTGTTCTTCTCCTTCCTCGGCGCTACTGCAAGCTCTGAGCGATGAGTTAATGCACGCCGCCACTGTGTACTTTTCAATGACTCTTTCTTGACCGCATTTAATGCAGGTCGACTTTTCCGTCTCTGGTCACTCAGCCTGCACCTTGTCAACCTCATGTCCTTGCCACCCCATGGACCAACCCGTGGGCTAAGCTCACCATGGAGCTTAGCCCCACTCATAACCTTCACCGCAGCTATAAGTTACCCATTGGAATCCTCCTTGGCTTCCTTTGCACACAATTGCTCTCGGCCTTGCACTTTGTGCGTGGTGAGCTCCTCCTCCACTAATCGACCTCCTCACCGGCGTTGCCATTGTTAAGGTCCTTGGAGCTTCTCGGTGGTTCAGAGTTCGGTGGCTCCTTTTCAAACCCTCGCTCACTTTTGCTCCCAAAACCTCTTGGAAGTTAACCCTAACTTATTTTGTTTGGGCATTTTTCAGAGGTGGACAAAGTTGAGCTTGGAGCTGGTGCCTTGGGTCGTGAAGCTTCATTGTCTTCCCCAACTCCGTCATCACCTCCACGACCTCCCGGCACCTTAGGACCTCCGGTATTCCTCCCGTTAGTCCTTTAGTCGCTGCACCCGCTGAATGCATGTCGCGGAGCTTTTAGTTTAGGCGCCGCTTGAATGTCGCGGAGCTCCTTTTTTTTTCGGTTTTGGCGTCTTGGCCTTCATTTTGCCCTCTCCGGCTCGCCGGTGTCCAAAACCGTCGCGCCGTTGAGAGGAGGTCCGTTGGAGTGCGCATGGTTATGGCGGACCCAACGGTATTATGGATGTCGCCATGGCGAGGTCTACATCGCCGGCGAGAACCAAATCCTTGAACCCGGTCTTTGTCGGACGAAAGCAGCGTATTGTTGTCGTTTTAGGACAAAGATCACCGCGATACGCGCTCATCATGTGCTCAAATCATTGAAATCATTGGGCGTCTTAAATGCATTTAATCCTCACTTTGGCGTATTTAAGACCTCCGTAGCGACCTCCTCGTTGTCCCGCTGCATTTATTCCATGTCCGAAGGCGTGGTCGTGAGCTCTGGGGCGTCCATGACCTCCTCCAGGAGATCTGGGCGTCCAAGACCTCCCTTGCGCATCGTGGCCGTCCTGACCTCCACGGAGGTGCTGTGGCGTTAGGACCTCCCTTAGGTTATCTCGGTAGTTCATGACCTCCCGGGTAGATCTTGACCGTCAAGGTCCTCCCTCGGACGATCTGAACCATCGAGGACCTCCTTGGAACATCTGGACCGTCCCAGACCTCCCTGTGAGGTCTTGGCGATGTAGATCTTCCTTAGGGAGATCTTGATAGTTTAGATCTTCCTTTGGAAGATCTCAACCGTTGAGGACCTCCCCTTTAGATCTTGTCCGTCCGGACCTCCCTCATCGTTGTGGTCCGTTGGATTCACCTTCAGCGGTCATGACCTCCCCTCACCTCGCGCATGTGCGTTGCTAGGAGGTCAGGACCTCTGGACCTCGTGGCGCGTGTGTGTTGTTCTCTGGGAGGTCTTGACCGTCCGATCTGAGATCTGTGGCTCATGTCCTCCCTACTGTGTGTTTTTCTTTAGAAATTCCATTGAAGTCTTAATTATAAATGTAATAAGGTATAAACTTTAGAATTTCATATCTTTTTCATTTTAATTCCAATTGAGGTCATTCAAATTGTGTTAGCTCTGTCTTGGACTTGACTTTAATCTAAAAATGATTGTAAGTTAAGTTCAGCCCGAGAGCACAGATTTACCATTAGATTTTAAGATTAACTTTAAATGTGCACTCAAATTAATGCTTAACTTGTAAAATACATAACTAATGCTCTGTAGATTATTGTTGAGTGAGACCAACTTTGTTGGTTTCCTCCATTAATGGTCTTACTTTGAACATTAGTTTTGAGCATGTTGCTGCTAGGAAAATGAGGACTTGTGCATTATAATTTTGTTCAAGTTCTTGTTTTTGAAAATTTGTAGAGAGTGCAATATAGCTCCAAATGAGATGAACTCAATTGTGTTATTCATCTCATGAGGTGCTGGTTTTACAATAAAATTTTCAGCTTCACTTCTGTTCTAGAAAATGTTGCCTCATAATTAAATTAATGAATAGTGCAGTTTGGTATTTTAGGGCTGAACAGAATTGTTTTGCTCATAACTTTTGCATTGAGAATCCAAATCAATTGGTTCTTGTTGCAATATTCCCTAAAAATCACCCTCTTGCTGCTGTAGAAAATTCAGAGAATTTGGAGTTCGTTTGTTGTGCTGTCTTTGTTGTTTTTTGTCGTTCTTATCGGTTCTTTCTCGCCTTTCCGTTAGGTTTCGACATTTGTGGTGATCCCGAGAGTGACCCTCCGCAACAAATTGACCAGCAACAGCAAGGCAAGCAGTTTGATCATTTCCATCATTGTCCCATTACTTTAAAGCTTAATATATTGTTTTACTTCTATGTATGCATGCTACTTTGTGTTAAATGTCGCTAGCAATCCTATAGTTGCATAATCTATAGGAATTGTTTATCCTCTACTACCATGAGCCTAGGTTATTTGCTGTGGTGGGAGCTCGTTGGATGAGCTCTTATCACTTAGTAGTTTCGATTTAAATTGCTTAGACATGCTTAGTAACGATAGAAATGGGCGATCATCGACTTAGTCGATGGTCTTGATCACTCAAAACTGATTATTACTCCTATATGTCCAGCACTTGTGCTTTGATTAATTTGTAAAATCAAAAACTGAAAATAAAAGATTGATTTAGACTTGGGCATATTGGATGGATGGTGTGGTTTTGGATGTGGTGGTATGCCCGGGTCCCTAAGGACCGAGTACTTGGGTCACTAAGCCAAGCGATTTTGCGTGCTAACCACACGAGGGGCATATGGAACCCCTCTTGACTAAGTACTTTGGGCGGTGTTAATTGGGGTCGCTCGGTTGGTGTGTTTTTAAAGATAAAATGTGTGTGTGATGTGGGAGGGGAGCATTAGCTTCCGGGTAGGTTGTGTGATGTCTCCTTCTCCCGTGGGTTGTGCGACTCGAATTAGCATTGTCCATTGGAAATGTCTCGTAGGACTTAGCCGTGCGGCATACCAAAGGTAGTGTGCCTAAAGGAAAGGCGATCGGCGTGTGGGTACAGTGGTACACCCTGCAGGATAAAACTATTGAATAGCCTCGTCCTAGGTTATGGACATGCTTGGTAAGGTCGTTCAAGACTAGACTACAACCTTTAAATTAAAACTTGACATGGTTGGTATGAGCAGGGAGTTCATGCTATTGTTGTGGTGACTCGGGTTGGTCACTTCGTGTTGTTCTTGTTGTTGTTACCTTGTTATTTATCTCGTTGTTATTTCAACAATTAAAAATACTTTGTCAAATTGCTTTCAATCTACTATATTATTGCAAATGAAAACTTGCTTTGTGCTTAAATGAGTCCAAAGCCTCATCCACTTAAATAAAGCTTGCATATAGCTACATTATAGTTCTGTTATCTTACACGTCAGTCTTGCGAGTACAATAAACAATTTATTGTACTCATTTGCTTTGCTTAACAACTTTGTTGCAGAGGAGGTAGAGCCCAAAGGGCTTTACTTTTGTGAGTTTGTCTTGTGGTTTGGAGAGCGACTAGCTTGGCGGTCCTGGTCGATTGCCTTGTGGGCTAAAGGCACACTGGTTGGCTCTTATTTTGGGCCATCTTTATGGCACTTTTTCTTCCGCTGTGTATCTTTGTAGTTTCGTTGTTATTTGGCCAGAAGGCCCCTCTTTTGTAATAACCTATTCCTTATTAATATTAACTTCTGGTTTGTTGCTTATGTACTATGTGTTGTATGGAATCGATACATTCTTTTGTTGTGAGGTATGTATACTGCATTCTAGGAAGTATACATCTCTCGAGACTGGGTTTATTTGGTTGATAATACTAGGGTCAATTGGATGACTAAGTATTATGAGCCGAATAAACGTCGGGGTCTCACAAAAGTTGGTATCAGAGCTATACTGACCGTAGTAATGCAAGCTTGGTCGCCTTTAGGATATTTTGAAAACCTAATTTCAAAGTGTCAAATGAGTTTTGAAAGCTTAAGGAAATTCTCAGATTTTACTCCTTATCTATCTTAGCTTTCTCTTCTCATCTCACTCTAATTTGAGTTTTAAAAGTTGTTTTCCTCTCTTCCCTTCTACAAAATAGTTGTTATCGATTAATGGGGTTTTGGGGAATCAATGAGTTTGGCAAATTGAAGTGTTAGCTGCCCATCTACAAGGTTTTGAAGCTTCGGAATGGACAATTTATTTGGAAGCTTGGATGCAAAATCTGGACAGCAAGCGTCAATTTCGGACAGCAAGCTCAAAGGTTCCAATTAGGGTAGAGAATGAGAGGTTAAATCAACAAAAACTTGTGGGAATAAAAGGGTAAGATGTGATACTAGTTAGCTAAGTAGCTAACACTTATTTCGCTGCATTAACCTTGCTCTCTAATAGTTTTAGATCTCATTGTACAATCTGATTTTTAATCTTCTCGATCAATTACTCGTTCATTCAATACGGGTTAGTTGAGTTGAGAAGTTGAGCCTTCTTTTGGTGTTTCTTGGCTGTTTTAGAGTCTTTTAGAAGCTTCTAAAGTTAATTTACTCATGGTTTTGGCTTTCGTTTAGGGTGATATTCCATTCCCTAGTCGATCGCTTTTGCTTCTCTTTAAGGCTTTGATTTTCGAGTTTAGTTGCTAACCGAAATTTCTTGTAACAGAGATGGCGGGACCTTTTCGTAGCGGCCAAGGCGTCCACCTGGTCCGATGAGGAGCTTCCTCCTCCTCCGACCATGGCCGAGGTTCTTCTTGAGATCGGCGCAACCGCGCGGATGACAGAGAGTTCTCTTGGGCGTCATCGCGCAACACCACCGCACTTACGGAGCTTGAGGATCTGGGCAAGGAACGCCCATCGGCCAGCGTGGAGGACTCGCGGAGTTTCTTCGTACTCGACCTCCTACCTTTTCGGTCGAGGACCCTTTGGATCACGGACGATTGGCCGTCTGGTGGAGCGTAAGCTCCACATCGCATGATGCCGAGCACGAGAAGGCGCTGTTCGCATCGCACCACCGGAGGGTGCAGCGTTGTCATGGTGGGAGAGCTTTCTCGCCATGCAGCCCGCAGACCACACCGTCTCTTGGGAGGAGTTTCGTTGTAACATCCCAAATGTATAATCAGGGTTATTCAAGTATAATTATATGTGTAGAAATTAAAACTTTTTCTCACAACTTGAAAACCCTTACAATCTCATGTAATTCTTGTCCAAGAGTTGTGTAAACCAAGAACACAAAGCTCTTGTTGACCAAAAATCAAACTCATTCTCCAATTATCTTAAATCTTGTGTCAAACATTTGGAATATATTTTTCCTTGGTCCCAAAAACTGATATGGGACCCCTTCTGAAAAATATCATGAGTTATAGCACTTGTTGATAAATTTTGGAGGCAAAATGAATCATTAAACAACCTTAATAAATTTCCTGAGAAAAATGCATTGCATAATAACCTCTGGAAATTTTATGCAAGGTTGGTCTCATTGTCAGCAAGCTCCAGTTAAAATTTCATCAAATTTGGAGTTCATTTGCTATCTCAAATAATTCTGCTAAGTTTCAGCTGTTAAAACTAAATTTAAAAGCCTACACTGTTCCTTGGGCTAGCCATATTCAAAGTTGGTCCAGCCCAACCATGTCTGCACCTCAGCAGACCCCATCTCCACCTTGATCAAATCGCAGTGCTGGATTTACATCCAACCCACGACCTCCTCATGATCAACACCGCAAAGACCTCCCACCTCCCGCGTTACAGGCCGTAAGACCTCTCTTTGCATTTAGTTGAGGTCGTAGCCGTTGGAGTTACATCCAACAGCCACGACCTCCTCCTCAAACGTTCTCAGTTAAGACCTCCCCACCTCATCAGGTCACAGCCGCTGGATCAAAGATCCACGGTCATGACCTCCCCTGTGCGTTAAATCCCAAAGACCTCCCGCCTTGTTGAGGTCTTGGCCCTTGGATTAAGATCCAACCGGCCCTGACCTCCCCTCACTGTTAAACTAAGCAAGTCCACATCCCACCTACGTGAGGTCACAGCCATTGGATCAAAAATCCATGGTCACGACCTCCTCCTCCCAATCTAACTGTCAGACCTCCCTTTGCACTCACTTGAGGTCGTAGCCGTTGGATTTACATCCAAAGGCCACGACCTCCTCTGGCTTATCACAACAAGGTCCTCCCGCCTTGTTGAGGTCATAGCCCTTGGATCCAAATCGGAGGGCTAAGACCTCCCTTCGCTTTGTGCGTATCAGACCTCCCCATCAGGTCAGTGCCCTTGGATTTTAATCCAAAGGCCAGGACCTCCCCCTCATGTCTTTTCGATCGCGTGCGGTTAAGTCCTCACTGGAGGTCCGCACCGTTGGAGGGAGATCCAACGCCTTGGACCTCCTGTCCCATTTCCCACGTGCGTTTCGCGATTAATGAAATCGGAGGGCCACGACCTCCCCATCCTTGATCGTGTGGCTGGGACCTCCACCCAGCCACTTAAAACGTAACGGTTCAAAACTCTCATCCGATGGTTAGGACCTCTCCCAGGTCTTATCCAACGGCCATAAAGTCCTCCCCTGTTCTTCTCCTTCCTCTGGCGCGCGGGCAAACTCTGAGCAGCGCAATTAATGCGTGTTTGACCTTGGGGTACACTTCAATGACTCTTTCTTGACCGCATTTAATGCAGTCGACTTTAGCCTCTCGAGTCAAGCCCGAGCCTGCCCCCTTGTCAGCCCCATGTCTTGTCCACCTCATGGACCAGCCCGTGGGCTAAGCTCACCATGGAGCTTAGCCCCAGCTCATCACCTTCAATCAGGTTATAAAGTACCCTTGGAAGCCTCCCTTGGCTTCCTTTGCACACAATTGACCTCAGCCTTGCACTTTGTGCGTGGCTGAGCTCCTCCTCCACTAACACTCACTCACCTCACTAGTGGCTGCCATTGTTGATGTCCTTGGAGCTTCTCGGTAGCTCAAGGGTTCCAGTGGCTCCCTCTTCCACCCTCGTTCATTTTGTGCTCCCCAAACCTCTGGAAGTTAACCCTAACTTAGTTTGTTTGGGCGCTTTTCAGAGGAGGACAAAGTCGGGCTTGAAGCCGAGCTTTGGCCGTGGAGCCCTGTCTTCCCCAACTCCCGCCACCACCTCCACGACCTCCCGGCACCTTAGGACCACCGGGTAAACCCTGTTAGTCCTTTAGATCTTGGCACCCTTATGAATGATCTCGCGAGCTTTTCTTGGCACAAGCTTGATTGTCGCGTGAGCTCGCTTTTGCATTTTCAGATTGTGGCCGTGCGGGGCGTATTGGTCCTCTCCGGCTCGCCGGCGTTCAAAACCGTCATTGCCGTTGAGAGGAGGTCCGTTGGAGTGCGCATGGTTATTGCGAACCGCGGTACCATTGGATCTCGCCGGCGAGCTCTACATCGCCGGCGAGATCACTTCTTCACGCTTCGGGATTTTGTCGGATGTCCCGCGTGTCATTGTCGTTTTAGGACATAAATTCGCCGTTTTAAATGCCCAATCATCGCAATCATTGGCGTCTTAACCGCCATTAACCTGTCCCTTTATGCGCGCATTAATGCCTGTCCAAACATGTGCGTCGCGAGCTGATGTCCGGACCTCCTCCGGGAGATCTGGAGCGTCCAAGACCTCCTTGGCGCAATCTTAGCCGTCCGACCTCCTCGAGGTGCAGCGGCGTTGAGGACCTCCTCGGGACCTCCTCGAGGTCATCTCCCGTTGAGGACCTCCCTTTAGATCTGGTCCGTTCCGGACCTCCCTTCCTGTTGTGGTCCGTTGGATCTCCCATCTACGGCCACGACCTCCCTCACCTCGCGCGATGTGCGTGGTTAGGAGGTCCAGGACCTCTGGACCTCCCATGTGCGTGTGTGTTGTTCTCTTGGGAGGTCTGAGCCGTTAGATCTGTGATCTGTGGCTCACGACCTCCCATGTCTTTGTGAGTGTTGAAATGCCAGTAAAGTCTTTATAATAAACAGAATAAGGTATAAACTTTAAAATTTCATATCTTTTTCATTTTAAATCCTTTTGAGGTCATTCAAATTGTGTTAGCTCTGTCTTAAACTTGACTTTAATCCAAAAATGGTTGTAAGTTGAGTTCAGCTCCAGAGCACAGTTAGCCACTAGATTTTAAAACTCCCTTTTAAATATACATTCAAATTAATGCTTAGCTTGTAAAATTCATAACTACTGCTCTGTAGGTTGTTTTTGAGTGAGACCAACTTTGTTGGTTTCCTCTATTATTGAACTCACTAAGAAAATTAGTTTTGAGCATGTTGCTGTTAGAAAAATGAGGACTTGTGCATTATAATTTTGTTCAAGTTCTTGTTTTTGAAAAATTATAGAAAGTGCATAATAGCTCCAAATGAGATGAACTCAATTGTGTTATTCATCTCATGAGGTGCTGGTTTTACAGTAAAAATTTCAGCCTCACCACTGTTCTAGAAAATGTTGCCTCATAATTAAATTAGTGAATAGTGCAGTTTGGTATTTTTAGGGCTGAGCAGAATTGTTTTGCTCATATCTTTTGCATTAAGAATCCAAATCCATTGGTTCTTGTTGAAAAATCTCCTAAAATCACCCTCTTGCTGCTGTAGAAATTTCAAAGTATTTGGAGTTCTTTTGCTGTGTTGTCTTTGTTGTCTTTAAATCGTTCTTATCGGTTCTTTATCGCTTTTCCGTTAGGTTTCGACATTTGTGGTGATCCCGAAAGTGACCCTCCGCAACAAAGTGACCAGCAACAAGGCAAGCAGTTTGACCATCTCCCATCATGTCCCATTACTTTAAAGCTTACTACTTTGTTTTACTTCTATGTATGCATGCTACTTTGTGTTAAATGTCGCTAGCTTTCCTATAGTTGCATAATCTGTAGGAATTGTTATCCTCTACTACCAATGAGCCTAGGTTATTTGCTGTGGTGGGAGCTCGTTGGATGAGCTCTTATCACTTAGTAGTTTCGATGTAAATTGCTTAGACATGCTTAGTTATCGGTAGAAATGGGCGATCATCGACTTAGTCGATGGTCTTGATCACTCAAAACTGATTATTACTCCTATATGTCCAGCACTTGTGCTTTGATTAATTTGTAAAATCAAAAACTGAAAATAAAAGATTGATTTAGACTTGGGCATATTGGATGGATGGCGTGGTTTTTGGATGTGGTGGTATGCCCGGTCCCTAAGGACCGAGTACTTGGGTCACTAAGCCAGCGATTTTGCGTACTAACCACACGAGGGGCATATGGAACCCTCTTGACTAAGTACTTTGGGCGGTGTTAATTGGGGTCGCTTCGGTTGGTGTGTTTTAAAGATAAAATGTGTGTGTGATGTGGGAGGGAGCATTAGCTTCCGGGAAGGTTGTGTGATGTCTCCTTCTCCCGTGGGTTGTGCGACTCGAAATTAGCATTGTCCATTGGAAATGTCTCGTAGGACTTAGCCGCGCAAGCACACCTAAGGTAGTGTGCCTAAAGGAAAGGCGGTCTAGCGTGTGGGTACAGTGGTACACCCTGCAGGGATAAAACTATTCGAATAGCCTCGTCCTAGGTTATGGACATGCTTGGTAAGGTCGTTCAAGACTAGTCTCAACCTTTTAATTAAAACTTGATGGGTTGGTATGAGCGGGAGTTCATGCTATTGTTGTGGTGACTAAGGGTTAGTCACTTCGAGTTTGTTCTTGTTGTTGTTATTATGTTATTATCGCGTTGTATTTCAACAATTAAAAATGCTTTATCAAATTGCCTTCAATCTATTATGTTATTGCAAATGAAACTTGCTTTGTGCTAAAATGAGTCCAAAGCCTCATCCACTTAAATAAAGCTTGCATGTAGCTAAATTATAGTTACATTATCTTACACGTCGGTCTTGCGAGTACAATAAACAAGTTATTGTACTCATTTGCTTTGCTTAACAAATTTGTTGCAGAGGAGGGAGGTGAGCTCCAAGAGCCTTACTTACGTGCCCGTGTTGCGCTTTCTTGACGACTAGCTTGGCGGTCGGTCGAGATGCCTAGGGTTAAGGCACACCGATTGGCTTTGTGTTATAGCCATCTTTATGGCACTTTTGCTTCATTGTTATCTTTTTATTTATTGCTATTTGGCCTAAGGGCCTCTCTTTTGTAATATCTATTCCATATTATTGTTAACTTCGGTTTGTTGCTTATGTTCTATGTGTTGTATGGAATTGATACATTCTTTTGTTGTGAGGTATGTATATCGTGATTCAGGAAGTATACATCTCTCGAGACCGGGTTTATTTGGTTGATAATACTAGGGTCAATCGGATGACTAAGTATTATGAGCCTAATAAACGTCGGGGTCTCACATTCGTACTGCCTTCCGTCGGGCTCACATCCCTGCCGGCTTGATGGAGATCAAGAAGTAGGAGTTTCTTGCGCTCAAGCAAGGGCGTAGCTCAGTCATGGGGTATGTCTACGAGTTCAACCATCTAGCTCGTTATGCTCTCCGAGGATGTGGCCACCGATATGGCTAAGGTGCCAAGTTCAGCGTGGCTTTTCCGAGGAGCCAAGGACAAGCTATCCATTGTCGACTTTCCTCGATTTTCAGACCTTGGTCGACAAGGCCATCGTCGGCGAAAGCATGCGGCTCGTGAGCTTATGGACTCCCGCAGCGCAAGTGGGAGGCCCATAATTCATCCAGGCGCTTCTTCCCGTCCCCGCTTGAGGCGGTCTCAGGGTACCGGTCCCATCTTGGCACCCCGAGGTTACCCCCTCGTTCCTCGTTAAATCAGCGAGCGTGTCTCGATCACGCACTGCGAAGTCGTGAGAGAGGCCCCGCGAACCTGGCTCTTTGGGTCACGTGCTTCTCATGCAACCGTAAGGGCCATTATGCAAATAATTGCCCTAAGAAGACAGAGCAGCCCTCGTCCTAATGGAGGGCGCGGTCGAGGTGGTGCATCTCGGGACCAAAGATCGTCCCGCTACCCAAGGCGTGGGTAGTGGTCGCGTCATCGCCGTCATCATCAGCGAGAGGAGGCTCAGGGAGGCACCCGCGTCGTACTAGGTACACTTTCGTTAACTCCCACCCTGCTCTTGTCTTGTTTGATTCAGAGCATCTCATTCCTTTGTTTGAGTCTTTTCTTCGCTGTTGGAGAGCTTCTTTTCTCTCCATTGTCGGTCCCGCTTACTCATTCGCTCTCCTGGTTCGGAGTTGAGAGCTGAATCTGAGTGTAGGGATGTTCCTATCGAGATCGAAGGGGTAGGTTTCTTAGCAAACCTTATCCTTCTCCATTCAGCGAGTCTTGATGTGATTCTTGGCATGGATTGGTTGTCCCAAGGACATGGGGCAAATCGATTGCGCCAGAAGCTCATCTCTATCTAGTCCTCCCGTGGCGGGTTTCGCTTTTAGCGAAGCTGCTAGATCCGCATCTCTTTGCGCTTGAAGCGAAGCCCGCTCTAGATATTAGCGAAGTCCCAACAGTTTGTGACTTCATTGATGTCTTTCCCGCAGATCTTCTGGGAATGCCACCCGTTCGAGACCTCGAGTTTGTCATTGAGTTGGCTCCCGCTACCGCCCCTATCTCAAAGAGGCCTTATCGGATGCCACCGAACGAGTTGGTGGAGTTGAAGAAGCGCTTAAGTGAGCTGCAAGAGAAGGGTTTCATTCGCCTAGCTCATCTCCTTGGGGTTGTCCAAAGAATCTTCGTAAAGAAGAAGGATTTGCACTTTATGCGATAATGCGTCGATTACGCCCACTTAATGAAGTAACGGTAAAGAACAAGTATCCATTGCCCCGCATTGACGATCTCTTCGATCAATTGACTGGAGCTCGAGTTTTCTCCAAGATTGATTTGAGGGTGGGATATCATCAGGTTCGTATTCGGCCTGAGGATATTCCCAAGACAGCGTTCTCTACTCGCTACGGCTTGTACGAGTACACTGTCATGTCATTTGGCTTAACCAATGCTCTTGCCTTGTTCATGAATCTCATGAATTCGGTATTCATGGAGTATTTGGATAAGTTTGTCGTGGTCTTCATCGATGATATTCTTATCTACTCCAAGAACGATGAGGAGCATGCCGAGCATCTGAAGCTTGTGTTAGGCAAGCTACGTGAGCACCAGCTGTACGCGAAGTTCAGCAAGTGCGCATTCTGGTTGAAGGAAGTGGCTTTCTTAGGCCACGTTCTTTCAGCGGGAGGCGTAGCCGTTGACCCTAGCAAGGTCAGCGATGTTCTTTCATGGAGTCAGCCTGTTTCGGTCACCGATGTACGGAGTTTTCTCGGTTTAGCGGGATATTATCGTCGCTTTATCGAGAACTTCTCCAAGATCGCGAAGCCGATGACGGAGTTGCTCAAGAAGGACAAGAAGTTCGTGTGGTCCGCTGAGTGTGAGGAAAGTTTCCAAATACTCAAAAAGCGTTTGACCACCGCTCCCGTTCTTGTTCTTCCCGATATCCATCGAAGCTTCGATATCTTTTGCGATGCTTCTCGTCGAGGCCTCGGTTGTGTTCTTATGCAAGAAGGCAAGGTAGTGGCCTATGCATCAAGGCAATTGAGACCTCATGAGCTTAACTATCCTACCCATGATTTGGAGTTAGCTGCTGTGATTCATGCACTTAAGATCTGGCGACATTACCTAATCGGTAATCGTTGTGAAGTGTATTCGGATCACAAAAGCTTAAAGTACTTGTTCACACAGCCTGACCTGAACCTCAGGCAAAGGAGATGGTTGGAGTTGATCAAGGACTATGATGTGGGTATTCACTACCATCCGGGCAAGGCTAATGTCGTTGCCGATGCGCTTAGTCGCAAAGCGCATTGCAATGCCTTATTGTCCAGGGAGCTTCAGCCCGCTCTTCTGGGAGAATTTCAGCGTCTCAACTTGGGGTTAGTTGAGCATGGTTCTCTCGCTGCCTTGGTTGTGCAACCAACCTTGGTGGATCGGATCAAGTCCGCTCAGTAGTCGGATGTTGGAGTGAGCCACATCAAGGCAAATGTCAAGAACGGAACAACCAAGTGCTTTTCTGAGGATGAGCATGGTGTTGTGAGGTTCGGGAAACGCCTTGTGATTCCAAAGGTCATGGAATTGCGGAATTTAATCCTCCGCGAAGCCCATGATTCGCCTTTATCCATTCATCCCGGGGCCACAAAGATGTATCAAGATCTCCGCCAGAGATTTTGGTGGACCCGAATGAAGAGGGAGATCGCGAAGTTCGTTGCCGAGTCCGACGTGTGTCGTCGTGTCAAGGCCGAACATCGGCGTCAGCAGATCGCCTTGACCTTTGCCAATTCTCGAGTGGAAGTGGGAGTCGATCGAATGGATTTCATCACGGTCTACCCACGCCCCGAAGAAGAATGATGCCATTTGGGTCGTCATCGATCGATTGACTAAGGTGGCACATTTCCTTCCGTCAAGACTGAACTTTGGGTAGGTCTTTTGGCGGAACTCTATATCGCCCAAGATCGTGAGTTTGCACGGTGTCAAGACGATTGTGTCGGATCGTGGATCCTTTTCACGTCTCGTTTTGGCATAGCTTGCAAGAAGCTATGGGAACTCGTCTTGCTTTCAAAGACGGCATTTCACCCCAAACCGATGGTCGACCGAGAGGGTCAACCAAGTTTTGGAAGACATGCTTCGTGCTTGTGTCCTTTCATATGGGAAGCATTGGGAGAAATGCTTGCCATTCGCCGAAGTTTTCTTATAACAACAACTTTTCAGCCGGTCTCGGCATGGCACCATTTGAGGCCTTGTACGGAGAAAGTGTAGAACCCGTTGAACTGGTCAGAGACCGGTGAGAGACCTCTCTTTGACCCGGACTCAATCAATGAGGCCGAGCGCCAAGTCCAGCTTATTCGTGAGCGTTTGCGGACAGCTCAATCCAGCAAAAGAGCTATGCGGATCGCCATCGACGTGAGTTGCGGTTTTGAGCCTAATGACTTTGTTTATCTCAAGGTCTCTCCTTTGAAGGGCCATCAACGTTTCGGCGTCAAGGGCAAGTTGGCTCCTCGATATGTCGGTCCCTACCGCATTATCGAGAAGAAGGAGCTGTTGCCTATAAGTTGGAGTTGCCACTGCACTTGAGGGGTACATGATGTTTTCATGTGTCCCAGCTTAAGAAGTGCCTCCGTGTTCCAACCGAGGAAGCTCCGTTGGAAACCCTCGATGTCCGTGAAGATTTGACCTATCGCGAGCACCTGCTTGGCGTCTCGATGAGTCTGAACGAAGGACAAGGAATAAGACCATCAAGTTCCTTAAAGTTCGTGGTCGAACCATTCGAGGATGAGGCTACTTGGGAAAGAGAAGATCGCCTCGTCGGACTATCCATCTTTCTTTACCGAGTGAGCCAAATCTCGGGACGAGATTTTTGTAAGGGGGGGAGATTTTGTAACATCCCAAATGTATAAACCGGGTTATTCAAGTATAATTATATGTGTAGAAATTAAAACTTTTTCTCACATCTTGAAAACCCCTAATCTCTTATGTAATTCTTGTCCAAGAGTTGTGTAATCCAAAACACAAAGCTCTTGTTGACCCAAAAGTCAAATTCATTTTCCAATTGTCTAAATCTGGTGTCAAACATTGGAATATATTTTCTTGGCCCCAAAACTGTGTGGGACCCTCTGAAAAATATCACAAGTTGTAAAACTAGTTTGATAAATTTTGGAGGTAAAACAATCCTTTAAACAACCTTAGCGAATTTCCTGAGAAAAATGCATTGCATAATAACCTTTGGAAATTTTATGCAAGGTTAATCTCATTGTCAGCAAGCTCCAGTTAAAATTTCATCAAATTTGGAGTTCATTTGCTATCTCAAATAATTCTGCTAAGTTTCAGCTGTTAAAAACTAAATTTAAAAGCCTACACTGCTCCTTGGGCTAGCCACTTTGCAAAGTCGGGTCCACCAAACCCCATCGACCTCCTTCCCCATTTGATGAGGTCGTGGCCGCTGGATCCAATCCAAAGGCCACGACCTCCCCTCAACCAACGCACCAGACCTCCTTCAAGTCCTCTCGGACCGCGTGGACCTCCTCGTCAACGTGGGCGCCAGACCTCCTCCGGTCAACACCACAAAGGCTTTCCCACCTCATCAGTCAGAACTGTTGGATCAAAGATCCACGGTCATGACCTCCACATGTGTTAAATCCCAAAGACCTCCTCACCTTGTCCAGGTCATAGCCCTTGGATTAAGATCCAACCGGCCCTGACCTCCCCTTGTTATCAAACCTCAAAAACCACCTTCCACCTTGGCGAGGTCATAGCTGTTGGATTTACATCCAACCACTCGACCTCCTCCTCTTAATCTAACTATCGACCTCCTTTGCACTCACTCGAGGTCACAATTAGTTGGATTACATCCAAAGGCCACGACCTCCTCTCAAAAACATCACATGCCTAGGTCCTTCACAAGACGTGAGGTCGTTGCCCTTAGATCTAAATCTAATGGCCATGACCTCCCTTGTGTGTTGCGCAAGCTCGAGACCTACTTTATGCCACGTCTGCAGGCTCAGACCTCCTGCTTTTGATCACCACCGTTGGATCAAAATCCAAAGGTCTTGACCTCCCTCGCTTCACGCAAAGCCTCAGACCTCCCTTTGGTTGTGGGCCTTGGATTTTAATCCAAAGGCCATGACCTCCCCTCATGTCTTATGTTCACGTGCGTTAAGACCTCACAGAGGTCCGCTGCTGGATGGAGATCCAACGCTTTGGACCTCCTGTCCTTTTTCCCCACGTGCGCTTACACATTAAGGAAATCGGAGGGCCACGACCTCCCCATCCTTGATCGTGTGGCTGGGACCTCCTCCCAGTCATTTAGGCGTAACGGTTCAAAATTGTCATCCGATGGTTAGGACCTCCCCCTGGTCTTATCCAACGGTCATAAGGACCTCCCCTGTTCTTCTCCTTCCTCGGGCGCGCCTGCAAGCTCTGAGCAGTGAGTTAATGCACGCCTAGCCACTGTGTACTTTTCATGACTCTTTCTTGACCCAGATTTAATGCACGTGTCACTTTCCATCTCTCGGGTCACCAGTTCTGCACCTTGTCAACCTCATGTCCTTGCCACCCCATGGACCAACCCGTGGGCTAAGCTCACCACGGAGCTTAGCCCCAGCTCATAACCTTCACCGCAGGCTATAAGTTACCCATTGGAATCCTCCCTTGGCTTCCTTTGCACACAATTGCTCTCAGCCTTGCACTTTGTGCGTGGCTGAGCTCCTCCTCCACTATCCTCCTCCTCACCGGCGGCCGCCATTGTTAAGGTCCTTGGAGCTTCTCAGTGGTTCAGGAGTTCCAGTGGCTCCCTTTTCAAACCCTCGCTCACTTTTGCTCCCAAAACCTCTTGGAAGTTAACCCTAACTTATTTTGTTTGGGCATTTTTCAGAGGTGGACAAAGTTGAGCTTGGAGCTGGTGCCTTGGGCTGTGAAGCTTCATTGTCTTCCCCAACTCCGGTCATCACCTCCACGACCTCCCCAGCACCTTAGGACCTCCAGGTATTCCTCCTGTTAGTCCTTTAGTCGCTGGCACCCGCTTGAATGCATGTCGCGGAGCTTTTAGTTTGGGCGCACGCTTGAATGTCGCGCGGAGCTCCTTTTTGCGTTTTCGGTTTTGGCCGTGCTAGCCTTCATTTTGCCCTCTCCGGCTCGCCGGCGTTCAAGGCCGTCGCCGCCGTTGAGAGGAGGTCCGTTGGGTGCGCATGGTTATGGCGGACCCAACGGTACCATTGGATGTCGCCGGCGAGGTCTACATCGCCGGCGAGAACCAAATCCTTGAACCCGGGTCTTTGTCGGACGAAACGGCAGCGCTGTTCTCGTTTTAGGACAAAGATCACCGCGTTAATGCGCTCATCATGTGCTCAAATCATTGAAATCATTGGGCGTCTTAAATGCATTTAATCCTCACTTTGCGCGTATTTAAGACCTCCGTAGCGGACCTCCTCGTTGTCCCGCGCATTTATTCCATGTCCGAAGCGTGGTCGTGAGCTCTGGGCGCCCATGACCTCCTCCGAGGAGATCTAGAGCGTCCAAGACCTCCCTTGCGCAATCGTGGCCGCCGAGACCTCCACGGAGGTCTGTGGCGTAGAGACCTCCCTTAGGTTATCTCGGTAGCTCATGACCTCCCGGGTAGATCTTGACCGTCAAGGTCCTCCTCGACGATCTGAACCATCGAGGACCTCCTTGGAACATCTGGATCGTCCAGACCTCCCCGTGAGGTCTTGACGATGTAGATCTTCCTTAGGGAGATCTTGATAGTTTAGATCTTCCTTTGGAAGATCTCAACCGTTGAGGACCTCCCCTTTAGATCTGGTCCGTCCCGACCTCCCTCATCGTTGTGGTCCGCTGGATTCACCTTCAACGGCCATGACCTCCCCTCACCTCGCGCGTGTGCGTTGCTAGGAGGTCCAGGACCTCTGGACCTCGTGGCCAGCGTGTGTGTTCTTCTCTGGGAGTCTTGAGCCGTCGAGATCTGAGATCTGTGGCTCATGTCCTCCCCGACTTGTGTTTTTCTTTAGAAATTCCATTGAAGTCTTAATTATAAATGAATAAGGTATAAACTTTAGAATTTCATATCTTTTTCATTTTAATTCCAATTGAGGTCATTCAAATTGTGTTAGCTCTGTCTTGGACTTGACTTTAATCTAAAAATGATTGTAAGTTAAGTTCAGCCCCAGAGCACAGCTTTACCATTAGATTTTAAGATTAACTTTAAATGTGCACTCAAATTAATGCTTATGAAGGACCGGAAAGGCGATTAGAGGGGGTGAATAGGAGCACCTAATCTTTTTCGCAAAGAATGGATTCAACTTATAAATCACTCCAATAGCTATGAGAGCTATGAAGATCAATGATTAAGCGAGAGAAGTCTTATGTTGAATCCACTCTCACCCCCAAAGCTCAAGAAACAAAAACGAGGAAGAGCCGAACAAATCAGACAATCGGTACAACCATTAAATGGCGGTTGTACCGCATCCCAGACAAATCATAGAACGGCCGGTTGTACCGCAGTCCGCACAACCGCAAGTTAAGCCCGCTTCATCCGATTGTCCCGAACAGCAAAATCCGCCGGGTTTCAAAACGAAAATCAACGTAACTTTTGATCTACGCGCCAAACTTGACCAAATTTGGAACACACCTTCCTAAGGATGTTAGGAACCTATTCCAAGAAACGATTGAGTAGATCCATCCACAAAATCTCAGGAATCAACCAAAAACGGAAGAACGAAGAACAGAGACACCCCAAAACTGAAATCTTAGATTTAAACCAAGTTTGCTCTTCGGGAAATCGATCAAAAGATCTTGTGGCACTAACCCATCACAGAACAACTCGTTTTGAGGCTTCCCAACAAGAAACAACAAGAGACTCACAAAATCAAGAAATCATCAAATGGGAGTCACGAAGAACAAAACAAGAGTTCGAGAGACAAACTTCAGATTTCATTCATTGAATCAAAAGCTGAAAAACACATAGATACATCCCCATACGCATGGACATTAGAACCAGAGGGATGATTACATGTAAGCTCAATCCATCTCCTCACTCTCACAACTCAAGAACCAACACTCATCCATTCATGAGGGGAGATGAACACAAGACCAAGAAGGGGACAAGCAGGGAGCACACCTCTGCCTACACCTCCACTCTCAACAACTAAAGAGCAAAAGAGAAACAACCTCACAAAGCCTCTTTTGACTCTAAAACCCTAATTCCACCTAAGTGCTCAAGAGGGCATGCAGCCCTCCAATCCTTTATATAGCCTTGGCTAACGGGTCTCCTCCCGTTCGCCCGCTAAGTCCAACGGAGCCCGCCTCGCCAGCAGCCTTGCGACTTCCCGATTCGCCTCTTCGACCTTCCGAAGCTTCAGCTCCTTGTCTCAAGACGCCGCAACCACCTCGAGTCCACGCTGTCTTCGACACATCCCGACTGTTCGACCTCGCCGCCTGCGCTTAGTCCAGTCCACCGTGTCTCGCCACGACTCCGCTCGACGTCCCCGCAGCCACCACGCATAAGAAACACGAACCGGAACAAGTTCTTCACAACTTGACCTAACGTTAGCTCAAACATGCAATATGCAACACATATGCATGAACACACTTGGATATGACCTATCCCAAAACTCAAATCACCAAAATGGCGAACCTCACAATACAATCGGTATAACCGCTTATATTACCGCGGATCAACCGCACCCGGCCGTATCGCCCAATACTCGCGGTCGTTCCGATTTCCAATGAAGACCGAACTCAAAAAACAACTTCTCTGGAATTCTTCAACCGCCATTTACCAATCGGTATAACCGCATCATGGCCGTATCACCCATCTGCGCCGGTCGTTCCGATTATCCCGACAAACTCGATTGACTTCATGAAAACGTGTGAACCGCAAGAACGACAAGGTCCGACCACACAAACCAAACTCGACTGACCTAAAACCTTTGTCAATTACTCATCACTCTCATGGAGACACGACCACATGGTCTCTCAATCTCCCCCTTGATGAGTATATTGACAAACTCCGAAAAAGAGCAAAGTTGAGTTTGAGTTTGAAGAATCCAACATGGTCCAAAGAAGAAGAGTGAAACAATGACCATGTCGATGTATGAACATTAGAGCAACAACTAAAAGAGCAAATTGTTCTCCAAAGCTCTAAACTGTTCCCCACAGACTTTTTCTTCTCTATTCTCCCCCTTTTGGCAATAAACGCATCAAGATGCAAAGAGAGAATATGACATGTTAATGGATGAAAAATGGTCAAGTTTGTTTATTTAAGCATTTTGAGCCATGAGAATTATCCATAATGACCAACATGTAATACACCAAGCCATAACTTAATAAAAAGGCTATCTAGATCATGACAAGATATGTATAAGCTAGCTAGAACACATAGATGACAATCTGAAAATGAGGTACATTATGTGAGCAAGTCAAGTCATCAATGAGCAAAGTCTCGCTAGAGATATCCAAGGATGATGCAGCCATGTCAATAAGCTAAGCGGAACTAAGAAGCTTAAATTGAGACCAAATAGAGTGCTATGCTCAAGATTGAAACATTGGTTAAAGTACATGATACTTTTTGTGGCTTTAAGCACATTGAACACATGAAACATATTTTCTTTTGAAATTCATGGTGGTTTCCAACCAGATTTTTGTTTTATCATGTGCTAGGTCTCAAGCCTTATGCGACTACTCCAAGCGAAGCTTAAGAAGATAGTCTAGGTCACCCAAAACTCCCCTAAGTTCATGCCAAGTGCAATGGCAAGCCGTCTCATAGGAGAGAATTGGTGAGATCGGTTTTTTCGACAAAAGAGATCTTTTTGCCTTTTAACAAGTTGTACTAACTCATGCATCACCAAGAGACTAAAACAGCTCTTTCTAAGGCTCAATATAGATTCATCACTCTACCCAAATTTATTTGACATGGCATGAATCATAAAAGGATAGCTCAAGAAAGACTAATCTCGAGTGCTAACATGACAAGTTTTAGTTTGTTGAGCAATTTTAATTAACTTATCATGGCAAAAGCTAGGCTACACATATGAAGTCATGATAAATCTAGCAAATAAGCACAAGTCATGGCAAGGTGTAAAGCATTGTAAACATGTCATAGCAGGATAATAATCAAGGCTCAATGTAGTTATATTACAATGCGAAATGCTAGAAATGCGTAAGATCCACTCCCCTCAACATTAGATGCAACTTTTAGTTCAAGTTGAGTTAACTCAAAATTAAGCTCCGTAAGCTCCCAAATGAACTCCCTTGAACCAAAACAATAAATCGAGAAGTCGCAAAGAAAACATAAAACAAAAATTCTTAAAGCATAGATAAGATATAGAGAATACTATGGCTCAGATCGACTCTCATCTACCCCATATGACTCTAGGACTATCAATCGCCCTTAACACACTAAGGAGCAAACACGTTCCTGCTCTACCCAAGGGTGGCCCAACCCTTGCTAGAACCTATAAGAAGTGAGTAAGCTCAACCTAGTGAGAAGAGACACTAATAAGCAAGATCCTAGAATCACAAGATAAGAGCGTAAATCTAAACAACTAGACAAAAGAAGCACTCTAATCTATGCTAGGAGGACTAATCCCAAATGCACCCAAAATGCAATGCAATAGTAAGGAGCAAGAGCATAAATAATATAGTAAAGCAAGAAACCCAAAGCTCCCCTCACTACAAACCATAAGGACAAACCACCCCAAGCTCTCCTCAGAGTGAAAACCTCGAACTATCCAATGGCTTGGTGAAAATGTCACCAACCGGTGGTCACTTCCACAAACCGAGCACTATATCGCCTTCTCTACATGGTCTCTAAGGAAGTGGAAACGAATATCGATGTGCTTGGTCCGGAATGTCAGACCGGGTTCTTGGCAATGTTAATCGCAGAAGTGTTATCACAAAAAGTGGAACACCGCCGATAACTAACCCAAAGTCCCGCAGGTCGGCCATCCAGAGCACTTGACTACAAAGAATCGGCAGCAAAGAACATACTCGCCTCTGCGGTGGATCAGGTAACACTGCATCGCTTCCTTGAAGACCAGAAACAAGAGAAGTGCCAAGAAATTGGCAGTGCGAAGTGTTTTCCTATCTATCCTACACCAAATAAGTCTGTGATCCGAAAAGGCTCTCAAGGAAAGACAGATGAGGAAGAGTACCAGATACCATAGTCAATGGTAGCTCGAAGGTACCGAAGATGCGCTTCACCGCTCAAGCGTGAGAAACGCGAGGAGAAGCTCAAAACGAGCGCACAAACACACGTAAAATGTATGTCCGGTCTCGAGGCAAGGAGGTACAAGAGGAGCCAATCATGCCGCTAAACTCCTTTTGATCAACGGCTCGCCATCCTCATCTCGGATCAAGATAGGTCAGAGAAGCCATGGAGTCGACAAAGCTTCCCATCACTCATGTCGGCGCCAGAGGTCACGAGTGTACTTTCCTTGATGAAGAAATGTACCTCCCGAGTCCAGCTTGATTTGGAAGCCAAGGAAGAAGGTCAACTCACCCATCATACTCATCTCAAACTCGGTGCTCATGACATCCGAGAACCGGGAAACCAGAGTATGGGAAGAGCCGCCAAAGATAATGTCATCGACATAGATCCGACGAAAGCAGAAGGTCGATGCCATGCCTCATGATGAACAAGGTCTTGTCAACTTTACCCATCTCAAAACCATGACTTATCAAGTAGGACTTAAGCCTCTCATACCAAGCTCGGGAGCCTCGCTGAAGTCCATACAACTTTGGAAAGCTTGAAGACATGGTTAGGTATTTGGGGTTCTCAAACTCGAGGTCGCTTGACGAGACTTCTCCTCAATAAGGCCATTGAGGAAGGCACTCTTCACGTCCCATCTGTAAAGCTTGAAACCCTTAGAAGCTGCAAAAGGCAAGCAGAGATTCTAATGGCTTCAAGTCGAGCTCTGAGGGCAAAGGTCTCTCAAAGTCTAGACCTCAACCTCGAAAACCCCGAGCTACCAATCTCGCCTTTGTTTTGATGATTACCCCATCCTCACTGCTTGTTCTTGAACACCCACTTGGTTCCAATGATATTGTGGCCTCGTGGGGCTCAACAAGCTTACTGCACCTTGTTCCTCTCGAAATTTTCTAGCTCCTCATGCATGGCATTGACCCATGACTCATCGATAAAGCATGAGAAACATCTTTGGGCTCAAAAGAGGCAATGAAGGCGTAATGGAGACAGAATTGAGATAAGCTGATTTTGAGCGGTAACACGCCTCGAAAAGATCTCCAATGATCTCGCTCAAGGATGAACTTTCGGATGTGTCTAGGAGGTCCTGGAGAGATGAAGAAGTGGCCTCTACCTCATGAGCCGACGAGGTAGGAACAGAGCCACTAGCTCCAGAGGAAGCAGTAAGGCAGGGTCGATCACCTCGAGGTGCGTGGAAGACGGCACCTCAAGGAGTGGATGAGGACAGATCGTAGACAACCGTCATCTCCATCGCCCTCATCATCCACAAAGATGGTCTCGGATCGCTCTAAAGAACTCGAGATATCCGCCTAGTCCCCTGACCGCCTTGTCAAGGTCACCTCGCAGAGTCTCTACCATTTTGCTAGACTCGCAGCCTGCACTTATAAGCCCGCCAAGAAGTCGAGTAGCCTAGAAAGATACCGCCACAGAACGTGACTCGAACTTGTCTAGGTTCCCGGACTTCAAGATAAAGCACTTGCAACCAAACACACGAAAATGAGAGACGCTGGCTTTCGCCGTATCTCAACTCATAAGAAGTGCGGTGTAGGAGTGCCCAAGAAAAACTCGATTCAAACATGGCACGCGGTCGCAATGGCCTCACCAAAACTTCCTGTAGAGTACTCATCAAGCATCGCCTCGCCATCTCGACTAAGGTACGGTTCTTCCTCCACAACGCCATTTTGCCGAGGGACGATGGAGAAGAGAACGGTGCTCTACACTGCCTCACCACAGAACTCTCAAAGTAGGAATTTTGAACTCCGTACATTGTCATCATGGATCGCTCAGAAGGCACCGGGAGCTCAAATGAAAGCCTACTAAAAAGACCTCGAAAAGTGTAAATGTCTCTCATCCTTCGAGGCTAAGAAAACACCCAAGAATACCTCGAGAAGTCATCGACCACAACAAGAACATACCACTTCCTCCCGCCGATCAAGACTCGAGCCGTCCAACTGTGGTCCATGTGGAGCAATTGTCTTGCATCGGTCATAGTAATCGTGACCGAGGATGAGAAGCGGCAACCATCTTGCCGTGTCTTGGCATGGAGTGCAAACAAGATCTTTGACCATCTTGAGTTTCGCACCACTTAATGAGATCATGGTCGCTAACTCGGGTCAAATGGTCAAATCCAATATGACCAAGTCTCCTATGCCGAAAGAGAGATCGCGGGACTCGTAGCAACCAAACACCGGAGAGGATCACCAAGAATCGAAAAATCAGCACGAAAGATCCTCCCATAACGAGAAATCCCGCAAACCGGACTACCAAGAGTCAAGAATTTTGCAATTGTTTTTCTTAAAGCTCACCTCGAAACCGCCATCGAGAAGTCGAGAAACCGAAAGCAAATTGTACCGCAGCTTACTAACCAAGGCAACATCCTTAAGAATAAAAGAAGCATTAATACGACAAGCATTTTGGCGATGACGCCCTGCATTTAAGCGTCTCCCAAGGTGATCGCCTCATCACCGAGCGCGGGCTAGGAGGAGAACCAACGGAGTCTCCTAATATATGACGAGAACAACCGAGTCTACAAGCCAAACCTTCTCCTTCCCTACCCGCGAACTCCGAGTCAAAGAGTAAAGTCTCAAGATCGATAAATCAACAATGATTTTGGCACCTAATATCGAATAACACGCCGAGCGGATGAAGTAGTCAAGCACGATCGACCTCTATCTACCCTACGCTCTCAGAACTCAAAGCGTAGGTCTAAGAGTAGACCCGGTCGTTGTCGGGTCCGATCGCTGAAGGAGCGAGTCGGAGCACCGCAACATGTCGAACACGCCATGGTAGCTATCTCGATGGGGAAAACGAGATCTACCCTCAGACGGCGGAAGTCACGATCGAAAGCATGATGAGGACGAAAACCGTAAAACTCGAAAAACCAAGTCCTCGATGTCGCACAAACCCATCGAAGAAACAAGCCTAGACTCGTGTTGGTCTTAGGTGCACTCAAGGTCCGGGTCAACTTCAATGCGCCTAAGAGACTCAACATGGTCTCTACGCTACGATCTTGGCGCTACCAAGCATCGACGACTCGGTGTGTGTCCATCCTCCGACAGAAGGTGCAGTGATACTTCACCTTCGAGAGGTAGAAGCAACATGTGAAATTACCTTCATCGAAATCCCACTCGACATAGCCCGCCGACTTGAAATGGACTTTCTCGGTCCCGGCTCGACTCGATCACACTGGTGCTATGGGTCCGAGCACGGCAGTGGATGCTTCCTCATGTCCTCAAAGAAGTCATATCCTAGACCTCGATTAAATCTGCAGATCTTAGATTGGTCTAGAATAAGATTGAGCTTCTTCTTGCTCTCCTACAAATCTCTCGAGAGTGTTCATAAGGTACCGACACTCCCGAAGAGAGAGGTGCAAGAAGAGCAGGGAAAGAAGAGACAGCAGAAGGTAAGGGAGCAAAAGAAGAACCAAAGAAGTAGAGGGAAGAATGGCTTGTGCAAGCACACCGACTCAAGGACACATTCCCATCGCTAGCCGGCTTGGTTCACGCTAAGCTGCCTCATCCTTACCTCGGGCTTCTCCCTTCTCCACAATCATATTGCAAGCACAATGTGGCTTCTCTAGAAGGTCCTTAGTTAGCTTCACACATTTCTCATCCAAAGCAATCAAGTCGATTTTAGTTTGTTACACTTAATGCATGGTGAGCTAACAGGTCCTTAGAAGCAAACCGAGCCATCTTCCTTTCATGATCAATCATATCTTGAAATGTTTGGAGACAAATTTCAAGTTCAAGAGCTAACTTAGGACAGCTTAAGCATGAAACAATCGGCTCAAGTAAAGAAGCTTGTAGTTCAAGAATTTTATGATCCGCCTGCTTAAGTTCATCTTCAAGTTATTGCAATTTTCACAAGACTCAAAGTGATCAAGAAGCATGGCATAAGATCCTCTAGCAAAGAATGTCCTTACCCTCACATGAGGTGGGAGAAGTAGTCTCATCAAGAATAAGTAGGGTAATGTACCATCCTACTCAACTCTAACTCAAAGAAGCGGACTAACATTCTCCACCTTAACACTATCAAGTTTGGAGGACATACTATCATGTGAGGTCCTTAACTTCTCCATATCAACCAAAGAAAGCAGTAGCATGTATCACAATCATCACTAGAAGGGCGCATGTAAGAGCAATAATCTCTAGTGACATACTATCTATTTCCTTCTCTAACTCAAAGACACCTAGCCTTAGCTTTAGCATGAAAACCTCCTAGCTTAAGAAAAGCATGATTGAGCTGCTCAGAGGTGGGATCTACCTCGTCCGAGTCGAGTACAGTTTAAGTTCGCCGAGGGCCATGAAGCACATGCCGAGAAGTCGTCGCCGCCATCCTTGGGCTTTGGTCACCCGTCCCGTCATCGTTCCATCCCTCCACCTCAGGTCGAGGTCGTCGGCGCGTGAGGACGCTGGAAGAGCTTCTGGCTTTGCCAAAGTTGCGAAACTTCTTCTTGTCAAGCGCCCGAGCTGGAGGCTTTTGTTGCGGTTCTTGTCGGTGTAGTCGTTTTGCCCGAACCGCCGTAGTCGTTTTGCCCTTCTCCAGCTTGGGGCTTTGTCTCAATGTGGTTAGCCACCACACTCGGCAAATCACGGGTCCTCCTCTTTTTCGCCCCTCCTCCTTTGTAAGCGTGGGAGAATCTTCGAGCAAGGAGGGCAAGTCGCATCCGAAGTTGCTCTAACGATCATCGCTATGTCACAGAGAGCGACAAGGAGAAACCGCAAGAAGAATCAAGAAAGCCCTAAGAAGAAACGGATTGGTGACTAAGGCCATCGATCAGGATTTCGACCGAATGTGAGTCTTGAGGCGCGAGTACAAGAGTCGTGGTCGAGGTCTCTTTGATGGTGGTCACTTTCATCTCCCAAACACGCAGATCGAAAGTGCCGTGAGCATCCGACGAGCATTGTCCGAGTCGGGTATGTGAGACCGACCGCGGAGGTTGCTCAAGATCTTGTGAAAACGCATGGCACTCATCTAGGGACTCACCAGCAAGCATCTCAAATTTGTTGTATTCTCGTTGAACCGGTCTGCCGAACCGCCTTGATCTGGTGGTGCCTCATGGTATGCGCCGAGGGTCACCCGAGATATCGAGGCGGGCGACGAGTGAGATATGCGCGTCAAACTCACTACGACTCAAACCCCGGATGATGATGTTCTTGTTTTGCATTCGCCTCAACATCAACCATGTTCCCTGCATTGATGTTCTCATCGGCAGAATGTAATCGAACCTTGACCTTTCGCCAGATGGCATACCCCGGCTCGATGTATGTCTCCATTCGCTCTTCCGTAAGGGTAATCGATGCCATCGAAAACAAAGCGGCTTGGTCGAGTACTTGTCCATCGCCACGGCTCTTGAGACCGTTAAGATCTATTGAAAAGAGCTAACCGCTCGATACCAATTGAAGGACCTGAAGGCGACTAGAGGGGGTGAATAGGAGCAACGAATCTTTTTTCGCAAAGAATGGATTCAACTTATAAATCACTCCAATAGCTATGAGAGCTATGAAGATCAATGATTAAGCACGAGAGGAAGTCTTATGTTGAATCCTCCTCACCCCCAAAGCTCAAAGAAACAAAAACGAGGAAGAGCCGAACAAATCAGACAATCGGTACAACCAGCGGGCAAATGGCGGTTGTACCGCAAGAGTCCCACGACAACCGCTAGTAACGGCGGTTGTACCGCAATCCGCACAAACCGCAGCAGTTAAGCCCTGTTCATCCGATTGTCCCGAACAGCAAAATCCGCCGGTTTCAAAACGAAAATCAACGTAACTTTTGATCTACGCGCCAAACTTGACCAAATTTGGAACACACCTTCCTAAGGATGTTAGGAACCTATTCCAAGAAACGATTGAGTAGATCCATCCACAAAATCTCAGAATCGGAAGAACGAAGAACAGAGACAACCCAAAATTTTAGATTTTAGAAATTCCATAACCCATCATAGAAGTCTTAATTATAAAATGGGAGTCACGAAGAACAAAACAAGAGTAGAGACAAACTTCAGATATATTGAACTTTAGAATTTCATATGATTACATTTTCCATCTCCTCATTTCAAGAACCAACACTCAATTCTAGAGGGAGATGAACAAAAACCAAGAAGGGACAAGCAGGAGCACTTGAGGCAAAAGAGAAAAACCTCATCTTTTGACAAATTGTGTTAGCCCTCTTTATATAGCCTCTTCTCCTCCCTCACATGCCGCTTAAGTCCACTTGACTTTAATCTAAAAATGATTGTAAGTTACCAGTTCAGCTCCCACGACTCCGCACACGCATAAGAACACGAAACCGAACAAGTTCTTCACAACTTGATTAGATTTGCAACACATATGCATGAACACACTTAACTTTAAATCACCAAAATGGCGAACCTCACAATACAATCCAGATAACCGCCATGTTACACTCAAATTAATGCTTAACTTGTAAAATACATAACTAATGCTCTGTAGATTATTGTTGAGTGAGACCAACTTTGTTGGTTTCCTCCATTAATGGTCTTACTATGAACATTAGTTTTGAGCATGTTGCTGCTAGGAAAATGAGGACTTGTGCATTATAATTTTGTTCAAGTTCTTGTTTTTGAAAATTTGTAGAGAGTGCAATATAGCTCCAAATGAGATGAACTCAATTGTTTTATTCATCTCATGAGGTGCTGGTTTTACAATAAAAATTTCAGCTTCACTTCTGTTCTAGAAAATGTTGCCTCATAATTAAATTAATGAATAGTGCAGTTTGGTATTTTAGGGGCTGAACAGAATTGTTTTGCTCATAACTTTTGCATTGAAAATCCAAATCAATTGGTTCTTGTTGCAATATTCCCTAAAAATCACCCTCTTGCTTCTGTAGAAAATTCAGAGAATTTGGAGTTCGTTTGTTGTGCTGTCTTTGTTGTTTTTCGTCGTTCTTATCGGTTCTTTCTCGCCTTTCCGTTAGGTTTCGACATTTGTGGTGATCCCGAGAGTGACCCTCCGCAACAAATTGACCAGAAACAGCAAGGCAAGCAGTTTGATCATTTCCATCATTGTCCCATTACTTTAAAGCTTAATATATTGTTTTACTTCTATGTATGCATGCTACTTTGTGTTAAATGTCGCTAGCAATCCTATAGTTGCATAATCTGTAGGAACTGTTTATCCTCTACTACCATGAGCCTAGGTTATTTGCTGTGGTGGGAGCTCGTTGGATGAGCTCTTATCACTTAGTAGTTTCGATTTAAATTGCTTAGACATGCTTAGTAACGATAGAAATGGGCGATCATCGACTTAGTCGATGGTCTTGATCACTCAAAACTGATTATTACTCCTATATGTCCAGCACTTGTGCTTTGATTAATTTGTAAAATCAAAAACTGAAAATAAAAGATTGATTTAGACTTGGGCATATTGGATGGATGGTGTGGTTTTTGGATGTGGTGGTATGCCTGGGTCCCTAAGGACCGAGTACTTGGGTCACTAAGCCAAGCGATTTTGCGTGCTAACCACACGAGGGGCATATGGAACCCCTCTTGACTAAGTACTTTGGGCGGTGTTAATTGGGGTCGCTCGGTTGGTGTGTTTTTAAAGATAAAATGTGTGTGTGATGTGGGAGGGGAGCATTAGCTTCCGGGTAGGTTGTGTGATGTCTCCTTCTCCCCGTGGGTTGTGCGACTCAGAATTAGCATTGTCCATTGGAAATGTCTCGTAGGACTTAGCCGTGCCGGCATACCAAAGGTAGTGTGCCTAAAGGAAAGGCGGTCTGACGTGTGGGTACAGTGGTACACCCTGCAGGGATAAAACTATTCGAATAGCCTCGTCCTAGGTTATGGACATGCTTGGTAAGGTCGTTCAAGACTAGACTACAACCTTTAAATTAAAACTTGACATGGTTGGTATGAACGGGGAGTTCATGCTATTGTTGTGGTGACTCGGGTTGGTCACTTCCAGGTTGTTCTTGTTGTTGTTACCTTGTTATTTATCTCGTTGTTATTTCAACAATTAAAAATGCTTTGTCAAATTGCTTTCAATCTACTATATTATTGCAAATGAAAACTTGCTTTGTGCTTAAATGAGTCCAAAGCCTCATCCACTTAAATAAAGCTTGCATATAGCTACATTATAGTTACATTATCTTACACTTCAGGTCTTGCAGTACAATAAACAATTTATTGTACTCATTTGCTTTGCTTAACAACTTTGTTGCAGAGGAGGTAGAGCCCAAAGGGCTTTACTTTTGTGATTTGTCTTGATGGTTGGGAGAGCGACTAGCTTGGCGGTCCTGTCGGCTTGCCTTGTGGGCTAAAGGCACACTTGGTTGGCTCTTATTTTGGGCCATCTTTATGGCACTTTTGCTTCATTGTGTATCTTTGTAGTTTCGTTGTTATTTGGCCGAAGGCCCTCTTTGTAATAACCTATTCCTTATTAATATTAACTTCGGTTTGTTGCTTATGTACTATGTGTTGTATGGAATTGATACATTCTTTTGTTGTGAGGTATGTATACTGCATTCAGGAAGTATACATCTTTCGAGACTGGGTTTATTTGGTTGATAATACTAGGGTCAATTGGATGACTAAGTATTATGAGCCGAATAAACGTCGGGGTCTCACACTATTGTTGTAAGAAAACTCGGCGAATGGCAAGCATTTCTCCCAATGCTTCCCATAGGAAAGAACACAAGCACGAAGCACGTCTTCCAAAACTTGATTGACCCTTTCGGTCTGACCGTCAGTTTGAGGATGGTAAGCTGAACTAAAAGAAAGATGAGTTCCCATAGCCTCTTGCAAACTTACGATGTGGGCTATGCAGAGATCCGTAAGAAGACCTACACGAAGGTCAGTTTTGACAGATTGAGAGCTCTTTCTTGATTCTATGATTGGCGGTGCATGGCCGTTCTTAGTTGATGGTGTGATTTGTCTGGTTACTCCACTAACAAACGAGACCTCAGCCGGCTAACTAGCTATGCGGAGTCATCCCTCTGTAGCTAGCTTCTTAGAGGGACTATGGCTGTTTACGCCACGGAAGTTTGAGGCAATAACAGGCCTGTGATGCCCTTAGATGTATAGGGAAGGAAATGTGCCACTTTAGTCAAACGATCGATGACAACCCAATTGGCATCATTTTTCTTCGATGACCTGGGCAGACCGGTGATAAAATCCATCCCGAGCGAATCTCATTTTCACTTAGGCACTGGCAAAGGCTAAAGCAGACCTGCCCCCCAGAGGGACTGGTCAAGGAGACGAACTTCTTGGCGCAATCCATTTGCCCTAAATGCTGGGACAACCAATCCATGCCAAGAATCACATCCAAACTCGCTGAACTGAGGAGGATAAGATTTGCCAAGAATCCTACTCCCTCTATCTCAACAGAAACATCCCGACACTTGGATTCAGCTCTCAACTCCGAACCAAGAGAGCGAATGAGCAACAGGACCAACAAAAGAGCAAAAAGAAGATCACCAACAACAGCAAAAGACTTAGATACAAAAGAACGAGAAGCTCCTGAATCGAACAAAACAACAGCAGGATGGAAGCTGACAAGAAGCGTACCCAACACAACGTCAGGTGCCTCCTGCACTTCCTTAGCGGAGATGGAGTTGACTTTCCCGCGAGCAACCTTCTGATCTTGATGCTTCACTGGGCAATTGTTGGCGTAGTGCCCTTTCTTGTCACAATAGAAGCACATGACCTCAGTAGCTAGATTGCGGAGGCCACCTGGCTGACGCGTAGGTGCACGTGGTTGAGACACGGCCTGCGAAGGACGAGGGGTTGCTACAAGCTTCTTAGGGCAACTATTCGCATAATGGCCCTTGCGTTTGTAGAAAAAGCAAGTGACTTCAGCTAGGTTGCGGAGGCCCCCTTGAGCCTTCTTCTGGCGCTTGCAAAATTCCTTAAGCGCTCTTTCTTTGCTCCTGGCCACAATGGTATTGTCGACCAAAGCCTGAAAGTCGGGGAAGCCATAGACTGCTACTTTGTCCCGCAGCTTCTCAGACAAACCATCCAAGAACTTCTCTTGTTTGGCGGCATCAGTGGTTGCGATGCTTACAGAAGCACGAAGAACCCGCTGTTGCAGTTCTACTGACTTGGCGATCACCCGGTTTAGACCACACCCCTTGGGATAGTGATCATTCCTCAAGAAGGAAACAAGTGACTTTAGCGATGGACAGCTTCCGGTAGGTGGTCTTCATCACGAGTAGGACAAGGTATACACCGGTGCCTCAGAGTGTCCTTCCTCCCCATAGCGCTGACAAACCTTGACCCTCCCTAGAGTGCAACTGACGGCAATGTGCCCCACTTCACCACAGCTAAAGCAAACTAGTGGCGTTCGCTGCTCCTTAGGGCAACGGGACACATAGTGGCCCTCCTTGCCACAACTGAAACACACGCTAGGGCGGAGGCGCTCTGTGTCTTGTCCGCATAGCTTGGAGCCAGAGATAGACATTCTCTATGAAGAGATGGGTTAGCACGAACCCAAGACTAGAATCCTAAGAAAGCAAAAATCCAACCACTAGGGACACACCACAAAGACCCTAACCAAAAGCCAACAAGACAAAGAACGAAATGAACTCAAAAAGCTTACAAAAGGCTCAAGAAACAATGAGAAACCACAAGACTTAAAGCCAACTTCCCGACACGACTAACCCGCATTGAATGAACGAGTAATCGGTTGAGAAGATAAAAATCAGAACGCAACTCTAGATTTAATCATATTTAAAGAGCATAATAAAACCATCTAAAGGGTGTTAGATACTTAGCCAGCTAATATCACATCTTACCCTTTTATTCCCACAAATTTTGGTTGAATTATTCTCTCATTATCTACCCTATTTAGGGACCATGAGCTTGCTATCCAGAAATTTGATGCTTGCTGTCTAGATTTTGCATCCAAGCACCTAGCCGAAATTTTCAACTCTAGAAGCTTCAAAACCTTGTAAAAGGGCAGCCAACACTTCAATTTTCCAATCTCATTGGTTCCCCAAAACCCGAATTAAATGATAACAACTATCTTTTGAGAGAAGGAGAGGAAAACCATTTTTTAAACCCAATTTAGAGCAAGATGAGATAAGAAAGCTAAGATAGATAAGAAGTAAAATCTGAGAATTTACTTAAGCTTTCATAAACCATTTGATACTTTAAAACTAAGTTTTTCAAAACATCCTAAAGACGACCAAGCTAGGGTTTCTACAGCCAGTACGGCTCTGATACCAACTTTGTGAGGACCCTGGCTTATTCGGCTTGTAATGCTTAGTCTTCCATTGACCCTAGCATCACAAAAAAAATAACCCGTGTCTTCAAGATATGTATACTTCCCAGAAATGCAGTATACACACCCCTTTACAAAATCATGCATCAACTCCGTACAAGACAAAGAACCAAAGCACGAACTAGATTAAACAAAAGACATACATAATAGAGAGTTATTACAAAAGGGGCCGACTGGCCGAATAACAACTAAGAGATAAATAAACAGCGGAAGCAAAAGCCATAAGATGGCGATAAACAAGAGCCAATTAGTGTGCCTTTAACCCACAAGGCAACCAACCGGGCCGCCAACCTAGTCATCAAACCCGCAGCACATCTCACAGAAGTGCATCCCTTGGGGATCAACTTCTTCCTCTGCAACAATTAGTTAAGCAAAGCAAATGAGTACAAAATGTACTCGCAAGGCTTACGTGTAGTGTAACAGGCCTATACATATGCTACATGCAAGCTTATTTAAGTGGAGGAGGCTTTAGACTCATTTTCAGCATAAAGCAAGTTTTCATTTGCAATAATGTAATAGATTTAAAGCAGTTTTACAATCTATTTTATTTGACAAAAACAGCGATATAACAAGTAACAATAATCCAAAGACAGCCTGGAAGTGACTAACCCTATAGCCACCACAACAATAGCATGAATTCCCATTTCATACCACCCACATCAAGTTTTAATTAAATGTTATAGTCTAGTTCTTGCACGACCTTACCAAGCATGTCCATAACCTAGGACGAGGCTATTCAAATAGTTTGAACCCTGCAAGGGTGTACCAATGTACCCACACGCCAGACCGCCTTTTCGCCACATGATTAAGCACACTTCCTTTGGTACGCCGGCACGGCTAAGTCCTACGAGACATTTCCAATGGGTGATGCTAATTAAGAGTCGCGACAACCCGAAGGGTAGGATGCACCGGCCCAGCCTAAGCAACTATGGGTGCTCCCATCCTTATAAAAACATTTTAACCACCAGCGACTCATAATTAACACCCCCCAAATGTAACATCCCAATTTTCTGAGCTTTAAAAATCCTTTGAATAGTTAGTAGTGAGAAAATTCACCATTTCGATTTATTTGAATTTAATTCAAAAGCTTAAATATTGACCTTGAGTAACAAAACAAATTAATATGACTAAAGTCAACATGAACAATGGTCAAAACTATTTTATTTGGATTCTTTGTGCTTGGATATATTTTCTAGATTTTTCTAGAATTTTTCCAAGTTCATTTGCTATTTTCTATTGCTTATTTTAATTCTCCGTATTTTCTAAAATGGAAAAGCTAATTAAAATCTCCCAAATAGCTTTGGGCCGAATCCTTCTCTTCGGCCCATTCCTGTTCACCCCGGCCCATTCTCCCGTAGCCGTCCGATCAGTGGGGCCTGGGATCTTCACACAGTCTTGCGCGCCTCGCCCTCACTCTCTGCCACGTGGGCCACTCCCTGGTCTTGCTGCCAGGTGGACCTACTGAGGTCGTCATCCTAAACGCTTTCTTCCTCGCGCGAGTGCCAACGTCTGCCATTGCCACTTCGAAGCTCCGTCTGACAATATTGCAAACGACCTCGATTCTTTGCGCGGATGAGCCCTTCTAGAAGCCTTATCCCTCCCGCACTCGTTTCAAACGAATTTGAATTTCAAATTCGTCTCTATCCCTTTTTCTCCGTGCGCTCGTTTCGGGCAGTTTGATCTCCGCCGTCGTTACGCCACCTCGAGGCCGCCCGAACCCTATAAATAGGACCCCTGGGATCGCCCTGCCACCCTTTCCAAAACCCCTCATCCAATTTCCCCTCCCGAGCCCTTGTGCCGCCGCGATTTGAGATTTGAGTTTTGGTCATCGAAACCCTAAACCTCCAATTCCTTCGTCGTCGGTTGCGCATTGCTTTCGGGGAGTGCACCGCTGCCTTCCTTGTCTTTAGAGCCATCCCGAGGACCCTTTGTCGTCGTCGGAGCACCACTAGAGACCGCGTCCGACAACGCCCGAAGCTCACCGCCGCCACAAGCTCGCCGCCGGCCGCATCCGTCGTCCCTGACCACCCGGAGTTGCACCCAGAGGTTTGCAATAGTGCCAACTACCCTCCCGTACCACCTGCCACCGTTGAGTCGCCGCCGTTCGCCGGAACCCTTGGTTCCCGTGCGCCACCGTCTCTGCCGCCATCCACGTCAGCCACCACCTCAACGCCCTTGCCTCCGTGGCGCATGCGTGTCAACCACGTAGGCGCCGCGTCAGCGCCATGTGCGCGGGTACGCCACGCCAGCCCGAACCAAATCCCACACCCTCTTTGAACCCAGTCCACAGTGCACCCAGCCACTTACAGGTAGGACCCACATGTCAGTGGGGCACTGTACAATCAATCCTTCGCTGACGTCAACAGTGCGCAATATTCCGATTTTTCTATTGAGAAATAATTCGGGAAATTCGTATAAATCCAATTTCAGGGTTTTTCTTTAGATTCAAACTTCCAAAGCCCATAACTTTTGCATCCGAACTCCAAATTAGTCCATTCAAATTTCTAAATTCCTATAAATTCAAGATCTATTTAATGGAAATTTTTATTTATTTTTTTGGAGTTTTTTTGCATTTGTTATTTATTTAGTTTGTTCGTTTGCTTCGTTTGCAAGTAGACTTCGACACTTTTGGAAGATTTGAAGAAGGAGGTGCACAACAAGACCAAGATCAATTCCTAGACCTATTCCAAGGCAAGTCATGCTTTGACCATGATTGAATACTAGTTTTCCAAATGTTATTTTATTTCAAAGTATTGCATTTTAATTCAAGTAATTATTTAAATACTTTTGGGAATAGCTATTAATTCCAATCTGTTATACCTTCCTTGTATAATTGATATGCCTTGATCCCTTGTCACCCTAGTTGATATTTTAGTTGGTAATATTGTAGCACCAACGTGGGTTGGTTAGATGCGATTAGGTTGCTTACGCATGCCATGAGTCATCTATTCATGTAAAGTTGAAATTATTAACTTGACTAAGTGGCTATGTAACTTTGTGAAAATCTGTGTGTACTATGTGTCTTTGTGGCATGTGTTGCACTTAAATCAACCGGGTGGTAAAAGGTTTGGACTGAGCCAAGTGGTGGGAACTGTGTGACATGGTGGCTATGTGATATGGGAATTGAATCTGTGTGTCAAAATAATCTGTGTGCCTTAGTTAGAATTTTGGGAAGTCTTGCCTCGGTCATTTAAGGACTGAACTTTGTGCGCCATTGAACTGAGCCCTTCCGTACGACCAGATGCCTGTTATGGGACGGGCCTAGCATAGTAAGTTACGAATTCTTGGCATTGATTGCTCAGGCAGTAGGTTAGGCTATGTGAAAAGGGTGGAGGTGTGTGCTACCATGTAGTCGCATCGCGGGACGGTTCGCCGCTTTCCTGTCCAACGGTGTGTGTTGTACCATACACTGTGTATGGTTTGGTATGACATAAGCACATCGGGAGAATCAATGTTAAGATGAAGTTCCTGAAATGCTTTGTTACGATTAGTGCTTGCAACACTGGTTGTATCTTGTGGGTAAAGTGTACAAACTCTGTAGAGTGTAAACAATCTATTCGAATAGCCGCGTCCGTGGTCATGGACATGCTCGGGGATTTCACACAAGGGGTATATTTTCATAAACTGTGTGGGAAGGGAGCTGTGTGATCTAAATCATATGGCTATGTGAATAATCTATTTAGGTTGTGTGTGTCTTTGTGAAATCAAATTGTTAAATTGTTATTGTCTATTTGTTTTACTTGCTTTCAATCTATTATTTGTATTCAATTGCAAATGTCGCATTTCTGCAAAAGAACCACAGTATGCCATTCCCTTATAATAAGCCCGCATGTATAATTGCATTTACGTGGTGTGGCTTAAGTAGCATAGATAGTATACACGCTTGCTTTAAACTAAATCAAGCAGAAGAGGAGGAGTCTTCGCCAGCATTCGAGGAGGAGTTCGTCGAATGTGCCTGATCGAGGGGTCTTGATCCCAATCGGTTGCCTGTGGTGAATCGATGGGATGCCGCTGCCGTTTCTGTTTCCGCTACCATATTCCTCTGTTAGCCCTGCATGGCTTAATAAATATAAACTCGACCGTAAGGTCAAACCAATATTTATTAATCAAATTATTCGTTTATGTTATTATTCGCTTGTGTGGATCCATATCCATCTTTGTTGACACTGTGTGCACTAGCGTGATGCTGGACTAGTGCATTATACACAGAGGGTCCAGAATTGTATTTTTGGGTCCCAATAGAGGTGGTATCAGACCATGCTGACTGTAGGTCTAGACCTTAGTTAGATTGGCCGTTCGAGTGTCCAAATTATTTTCTAAAGAAAATTTAACTTGCAAGACTAAATGAATTGCTTAACTCCTCTCACATCTCTCTTGACTCATCTATTGCTAGAATTTTTCCTCTCCCCGCTATTTTAACTTGGTTCCTGCCTCTTGTCTATCTTGACAGATGCCTTACCTTCAGACCTTCAGAGATCGCAATGGTGGACTTGCTGCAGAGCTGTGGAAGCTGCTGCAGACGCTTGGAGGCTTCGACTGCCCAATGTACCGTGGCAGCGCGTACATGGTCAATGGGCGAGAACGTGCTGTGGTATGCCGCCTAACAGTCTACATTAGGAGGAACACTAGAGGCAGCCAGCTGTTGTACATCTCAGTCAAGAGGATCACCTTTACCCAAGGAATCCAAGAGTCGTCACGCCTGGCCATTCTCCAAGTCTGCAACGTCTACGCACAAGGGCTGCAGAACACTGTTTTCCGCTACCATCCCAGATCTTCTTTAGAGGAGCTATCTGCATGCTTTCCGTCTACAAATGGGGAAGGCAACGCCACAGTGGTGCACCTTGCTCAGTTCACAGCTGCTCAGGAGGAGTCATTGGGGTTGGCTGCCACCGACCTAGAGTGCGCCTATGAGGCCTGGGAAGCAGCCAAGGAAAGGATCGCCGTCCTAGAACAAGCTCTCTACGGTCAGTATGAGCCTGAAGATGATCAAGAAGAAGATCCGGAGGAACCAGAAGAGCCAGAAGAGGATCCAGAGGAGGTTCTAGAGGAGCCAGCAGGAGTTACAGAGCCGGAGGAGCCACCAGACTTACACCCAAGACGCCTGCCTCACCGCACCAGCCCCGGGCATCGAACCGATTCAGCCAGAGGATGCCAGCTCACTTCCAAGTCTACAGCAGGTTGGAGCGCCGCCGTGGCTGTGGAGGCTTTCTCGAGTAGTTTGTTTAAGTTCCAGTTCAGTCGGGCTTAGCCAGTTTTCCTTCTTTAGAGTCGCCCTTTAGGCGGTAGCTTGTGTGCTTAGCTTCGTCTTATTTCTTTGTGTGCAAGTGTGAGCTGCAAAGGCCCTTAGGCAGTTGTTGCAGCCATGCTAAGACCCTAATAATAAAGTTATTTCATTTGAGTTTCTTGAGCTGTGTTTGTTGGGTTTAATCTATCCCCCTATTTAGTTCTTAACTCATCTTGTGCTTGCTACCTTATCTAACCTATGGAGCTTCACCAGATGGTTCAGACTGGTCACAACGCTGCAAGGGGATCCGGCACCCCAGCGTCCGAAGAAAATGATCAAATCCCCCTAGGGACAGTGCCACCCCAAGCACCACCTCTTGACATGCAGAACTTTAGAGCCTTTATGGTACACAAACGCAGATGATGTATTCCATGATGAACCAGATGCAGGCTATGAACAACAACAACAACAATCATCAGGGAGGAGCCCCAGTCGCTCAGGGTCATCAGGGACCATCCAAGTTGGCTGAATTCATGAGGACCCGTCCGCCAACTTTCTCTGGACATGTCACGCCAGTAGAAGCTGATGATTCGCTTCGCATAATTGAGAGGAAGCTGCTGATCACTCAATGCTACTGATCACTCAATGCAGCGATCACTCAATGGAGGGCATAGCTGCTGAGTGGCAGGAAAAATTTTGCACAGCGCATGAGGCACTGTTGAACATCACTTGGGAAGAATTCACCGCAGCCTTTTGCTAGTATCATGTACCTAAAGGGATCATGGATTTAAAGAAAGATGACTTTCGTGCTCTTAAGCAAGGAGCTATGTCAGTGACTGATTACCTGAATAAGTTTTCTCAGCTAGCTTGCTATACTACAGAGGACATCGCTACTGACAAGGCTCGTCAGAGTCATTTCTTGAAGGGATTGAACTTAGGATTACAGGTCAATCTGCTTGCCCACACCTTTCCAGATTTCCAGGAGTTGATTAACAAGACGTTGGTTATGGAGGACAAACGCAAAGAACTGGAGGACCACCGCAAGCGTCGGATGGATCAGTAGGGAAGCCACCAGCCACAACAGCAAAGGGCAAGGATAGTGCCACGTTAGCTTAGTCGCTTCGGCCGCAGAGTTCTTTTCAGACACCTAAGACAGCCTTGACAGACTCGTCGCAAATTGCTCGTAATTTTGCAACTCAACACCAGTTAACCCCACCCAAGGGAACAACCGGTAGAATGAACCAAGAGTGTGTTACAATTGCTGTCAACCAGGTCACTTTGCCTATCAGTGCCCCCAGATGGGAACAATCAATCTAGTTCGCTTCAACCTTGGAGCAACACCAGCCAAGACCCCAGTGCAGAACAACCAAGGAGTTTCTCAGGGGACCAGTCAACCAGGAGGAGCGCCTCAGTCAGTTGTCAGAGGTCGTGTTAACCACGTCACTCTGGAAGGAGCCTAGGAAGCACCAAACGTCATACTGGGCAAGTTCCTAGTAAATTCAGTACCTGCATCAGTTCTGTTTGATTCTGGAGCTTCGTATTCATTTGTTTCTGGAGTTGTTACAACTAAGAATAAATTGGAAGTTATGCATCTTAAGCATACTCTGTTGGTCCGGTCGCCCAGAGCAGAGCTAAGTTCTAAAGTGGGTTGTTTAGGAGCTAAGTTACCCATAGCTGGATTTGAGTTTTTAGCTAACCTAATTGTTCTAGACACCCAAACCATAGACGTCATTCTTGGCATGGATTGGTTAACCAAGCACAAAGCCATGCTAGATTGTGGCCGAAGAGCAGTTACAATCGAGGATACCAAAGGAAACAAGGTAGAGTTTCTAGCCACCTCAGTGCGTAATGGACATCTGCTAGTCAATAGCCTGAAGACCGTTGCTTTGGAAGATGTGCCCATTGTCCGTGTAACATCCCAAATGTATAATTAGGGTTAATCAAGTATAATCATATGTGTAGAAATTAAAACTTTTTCTCACATCTTGAAAAACCCTAAAATCTTATGTAATTCTGGTCCAAGAGTTGTGTAATCCAAAAACACAAAGCTCTTGTTGACCAAAAATCAAACTCATTTTCCAATTATCGTAAATCTTGTGTCAAACATTTGGAATATATTTTCCTTGGTCCCAAAAACTGATATGGGACCCCTCTGAAAAATATCATGAGTTATAACACTTGATGATAATTTTTGGAGGCAAAACAATCCTTTAAACCACCTTCATGAATTTCCTGAGAAAAATGCATTGCATAATAACCTCTGGAAATTTTATGCAAAGTTGATCTCATTGTCAGCAAGCTCCAGTTAAAATTTCATCAAATTTGGAGTTCATTTGCTATCTCAAATAATTCTGCTAAATTTCAGCTGTTAAAACTAAAATTTAAAGCCTACACTGTTCCTTGGGCTAGCCATATTCAAAGTTGGTCCAGCCCAACCCCCTTCGGACCTCCTCAACCAACAAGCACCTCGGCAGACCTCATCTCCACCTTGATCAGTCGCACTGCTGGATTTACATCCAACAGCCATGACCTCCTCCGCGGTCAACACCGCAAAGACCTCCCCACCTCATGAGGTCATTGCCGTTGGATCAAAGATCCACGGTCATGACCTCCCCTGTGTGTTAAACCTCAAAGACCTCCTCGAGCTGTTAAACCATCGCAGCGAGGTCATCCCACCTTGTTGAGGTCGTAGCCGTTGGATCAAATCCAACACCCACGACCTCCTCCTCAACATACTCAACAGTCCTCCCACTGCGTGAGGTCACACCCTTGGATCCAAGATCCATGGCCCCGACCTCCCTCACCGTTAAACTAAGCAAACCTCCCACCTAACCAAGGTCGTAGCTATTGGATCAAATCCAACACTCACGACCTCCCCGCTATCAAGCGCTCACAACCTCCCCATCTTTTGTTGTGCACCGTTAGATTAAAATCTACTGGTCACGACCTCCTTTGTCTCATGCGCACTGCACCTCCCAGCAAGACGTGAGATCGTAGCCCTTAGATCTAAATCTAAAGGCCATGACCTCCCTTGTGCGTTATGCAAGCTCAGACCTCCACCTCTTTTGATCGGAACCCTTAGATCTAAATCTAATGGTCCCGACCTCCCTTGCTCGCTATGCGCATCATATCGAGACCTCCCCATCGTGTCGGTGCCCTTGATTTAAATCCAAAGGCCATGACCTCCCCTCATGTCCTTTTGATCGCGTGCGATTAAGTCCTCACCGAGGTCCACACCGCTGGATGGAGATCCAACGCTTGACCTCCTCGTCCCTTTTCCTCACGTGCGTTTTCGATTAATGAAATCGGAGGGCCACGACCTCCCCATCCTTGATCGTGTGGTGGGACCTCCTCCCACCACTTAAAGCATAACGGTTCAAAATTGATCCGATGGTTAGGACCTCCCTCAAGTCCTATCCAACGGCCACAAAGACCTCCCCTGTTCTTCTCCTTCCTTGGGCGCGCGGGCAAGCTCTGAGCAGTGCATTTATTGCGTGTCTGCGCATGAGGTACCTTTTCAATGACTCTTTTGTCGACCAAGATTTAATGCAGGTCGACTTTCCTTCTTCAGTCAAGACACCGCCTTTGTCAACCTTTATGTCTTGTCCACCCCATGAACCAACCCGTGGGCTAAGCTCACCATGGAGCTCAGCCCCAGCTCATCACCATCACCTCAGGCTATAAAGTATCCTTTGGGAGCCTCCCTTGGCTTCCTTTACACACAATTGATCTCAGTCTTGCACTTGTGCGTGGCTGAGCTCCTCCCTCACTCACTTCCTCACTGGTGGCTGCCATTGTTGAGTCCTTGGAGCTCCTCAGTGGCACAAGAAGATCCAGTGGCTTCCTTTTCAAACCCTTGTTCGCTTTTGCTCCCAACACCTCTTGGAAGTTATCCCTGACTTAGTTGTTTGGGCACTTTTCAGAGGAGGACAAAGCTGGAGCTGAAGCCGGTGTCTTAGGCGGTGAAGCTTCACTGTCTTCCCCAACACCGGCCATCACCTCCACGACCTCCCCAGCACCTTAGGACCTCCAGGTACCTCCTGTTAGTCCTTTAGTTGCTGGCACCCGCATGAATGATTTTGCGGAGCTTTTCTTGGCACAAGCTTGAATGTTGCGCGGAGCTGCTTTTTGCATTTTCGTGTTTGGCCGTGCTGGTCATCTTTTGCCCTCTCCGGCTCGCCGGCGTTCAAAGCCGCCGTCGCCGTCGAGAGGAGGTCCACCGGGTGCGCAACGTTATTGTGCACTCGGTGGTATTGACCTCACCGGCGAGCTCTACATCGCCGCGAGATCACTTCTTCACGCCGGGATTTTGTCGGACGTCCCGAGCGTGTCATTGTCGTTTTAGGACATAAATTCACCGCTTTAAATGCCCAATCATCGCAATCATTGGTGTCTTAACCGCCATTAACCCCGTCCCTTTGCACGCATTTAAAACCCTCGCGCGACCTCCTCGTGGTCCCGCGCATTTATCTCATGTCCAAAGCTCGTCTTGGCTGGTCTGCAGACGTCCTGGACCTCCTCCGAGGAGATCTGGAGCGTCCAAGACCTCCATGGCGCAATCTTGGCCGTCCAGACCTCCCTGGAGGTCTGTGACGTTGAGGACCTCCTCTGGGACCTCCTCGAGGTCATCTCACCATGAGGACCTCCCCTTTAGATCTGGTCCGTTCCGGACCTTCCCTTCCATGTTGTGGTCCGTTGGATCTCCCACCTACGGCCACGACCTCCCCTCACCTCACGCATGTGCGTGGTTAGGAGGTCCAGACCTCTGGACCTCCCATGTGCGTGTATGTTGTTCTCCGGGAGGTCTCGAGCCGTTAGATCTGTGATCTGTGGCTCACGACCTCCCATGTCTTTTCGAGTGTTAGAAATGCCAGTAAATTCTTAATGATAAACTGAAATAAGGTATAAACTTTAGAATTTCATATCTCTTTCATTCTAATTCCAAATGAGGTCATTCAAATTGTGTTAGCTCTATCTTGAACTTGACTTTAATCCAAAAATGATTGTAAGTTGAGTTCAGCTCCAGAGCGCAGTTTGGGCCATAGGTTTTAAAACTCCCTTTTAAATATACACTCAAATTAAGGCTTAACTTGTAAAAGACATAACTAATGCTCTATAGATGATTTTTGAGTGAATCCAAGTTTGTTGGGTTCCTCTAATAATGAACTTACTAGGAAAAAAATAGTTTTGAACATGTTACTGTTTTCAGAAAGAATAATTATGCATTATAATTTTGTTCAAGTTCTTGTCTTTAAAAAAATTGTAGAAGTTGCAATGTAACTCCAAAAGAGTTGAAACCACTTCCATTAGTCTTAGAATGTCATTACCTATCTACCATGAAAATTTCATGTCCAGAAGACCCCTAGAAAATAATTTATGAACAGTAGCCCTTTTTAATTTAACTTGGATTTTTCTGGCCGAATTGAATTGTTTTGATCATATCTTTTGCATCAAGAATCCAAATCGATTGATTCTTGTTGCTAAATTCATGATAAATCTTTATCTTGCTGCTGTAAAAATTTCAAGTCTTTTGGAGAAAGTTTGCTGTTGAGTCCTTTTGAATTCTTTGTTCTTATCGGTTCTTTTTCGCTCTTTCGTTAGGGTTCGACATTTGTGGTGATCCCGAGAGTGACCCTCTGCCACCATTTGACCACCAGCAACAAGGCAAGCAGTTTGACCATTTCCATCATTGTCCCATTACTTGAAAGCTTAATACTTTGTTTTACTTCTATGTATGCATGCTACTTTGTGTTAAATGTCGCTAGCAAGCCTATAGTTGCATAATCTGTAGGAATTGTTCATCCTCTACTACCTTGAGCCTAGGTTACTTGCTGTGGTGGGAGCTCGTTGGATGAGCTCTTATCACTTAGTAGTTTCGATGTAAATTGCTTAGACATGCTTAGTTATCGGTAGAAATGGGCGATCATCGACTTAGTCGATGGTCTTGATCACTCAAAAATGATTATTACTCCTATATGTCCAGCACTTGTGCTTTGATTAATTTGTAAAATCAAAAACTGAAAATAAAAGATTGATTTAGACTTGGGCATATTGGATGGATGGTGCGGTTTTTGGATGTGGTGGTATGCCCGGTCCCTAAGGACCGAGTACTTGGGTCACTAAGCCAAGCGATTTCACAGACTAACCACGCTGAGGGCATATGGAACCCCTCTTGACTAAGTACTCTAGGAGGTGTTAATTATGAGCGAGCTCGGTTGGTGTGTTTTCAAAACAAATGTATATGTATAGTGTGGGAGGGAGCATTAGCTTCCGGAAGGTTGTGATGTCTCCTTCTCCCGTGGGTTGTGCAGCTCGTAATTAGCATTCATCCTTTGGAAAGGTCTCGTAGGACTTAGCCGTGCACAAAGACACCTTCGGTAGTGTGCGTAAGGAAAGACGGTCCGACGTGTGGGTACAGTGGTACACCCCGCAGGATAAAACTATTCAATAGCCTCGCCCTAGGTTATGGACATGCTTGGTAAGGTCGTTCAAGACTAGACTACAACCTTTAATTAAAACTTGACATGGTTGGTATGAACGGGAGTTCATGCTATTGTTGTGGTGACTTGGGTTAGTCGCTTCCGTGTTGTTCTTGTTGTTGTTATTATGTTATTATCGCGTTGTTATTTCAACATTTAAAAATGCTTTGCCAAATTGCCTTCAATCTATTATGTTATTGCAAATAAATGTTGCTTTATGCTAAAATGAGTCCAAAGCCTCATCCACTTAAATAAAGCTTGCATGTAGCTATTTATAGTTCTGTTATCTCACACGTAAGTCTTATGGAGTACTTTATGTACTCATCCGCCCGTGGTTGTGGCAATTTTGTGGCTTTTGTGCAGAGGAAGAAGGAGAGCTCCAAGAGCCTCTCTTTTGTGCTACGTGTTGCGCTTTCTTGACGACTAGCTTGGCGGTCCCACGATGCCTAGGGGTTAAGGCACACCGATTGGCTTTGTGTTATAGCCATCTTTATGGCACTTTTGCTTCATTGTTATCTTTTGTAATTATCGCTATTTGGCCTAAGGGCCTCTCTTTTGTAATATCTATTCCATATTAATGTTAACTTCGGTTTGTTGCTTATGTTCTATGTGTTGTATGGAATTGATACATTCTTTTGTTGTGAGGTATGTATATTGCATTCTGGGAAGTATACATCTCTCGAGACCGGGGTTTATTTGGTTGATAATACTAGGGTCAATCGGACGACTAAGTATTATGAGCCTAATAAACGTCGGGGTCTCACAGTCCGAGAGTATCCAAATGTGTTTTTGGAAGAGTTACCCGGGATGCCACCAGACCGTGACATCGAGTTTGTCATCGATCTAGTGCCAGGAACAGCACCAATCTCGAAGAGACCTTATCGGATGCCAGCTAATGAGCTAGTAGAGATGAAGAAGCAGATAGAAGAACTTTTGGAGAAAAGCTTTGTGAGGCCTAGTTCATCGCCATGGGGAGCCCCGGTCTTGTTCGTCAAAAAGAAGGATGGAAGCATGAGGATGTGCATCGACTACCGATCTCCCAATGAAGTCACTATCAAGAATAAGTACCCATTGCCCCGGATAGATGATCTGTTTGATCAGATGAAGGGAGCCGGAGTGTTCTCGAAGATCGATCTGCGATCAGGTTACCATCAATTGAAGATTTGTCCTAAGGATATACCTAAGACCGCTTTCTCTACACGGTACGGACATTATGAGTTCTTAGTCATGTCCTTTGGTCTGACTAATGCCCCTGTCTATTTCATGAACATGATGAATAAGGTATTCATGGAATATTTGGACAAGTTTGTAGTGGTGTTTATTGATGATATTTTGGTTTACTCCAAGTCAGAAGAAGAACATCTTGAGCATTTGAGATTAATCCTAGAGAAGCTCAGAGAGCATCAGCTGAATGCTAAGTTTAGCAAGTGTGATTTCTGGAAAAAAGAAGTTGATTTCCTTGGTCATGTAATGACAGCCGCAGGAGTAGCAGTTGACCCCGGTAAAGTTAAAGCAGTATTACATTGGGAACAGCCCAAGATGGTCTCTCAGATTCACAGTTTCTTGGGATTAGCAGGGTACTATCGTCATTTCATTGAAGGATTCTCATCAATTGCTAAACCTCTTACGCAATTGTTGAAGAGAAAAAGTTCACTTGGACCTCAGCTTGTGAAGAAAATTTTCAAGAATTGAAGAAGTGTTTGACTTCAGCCCCAGTGCTGATTTTACCAAACATTCGCAAGGATTTTGATATCTATTGTGATGCTTCGCGTCAAGGATTAGGATGTGTCCTGATGCAAGAAGGAAAAGCTGTCGCTTATGCGTCGAGGCAGTTAAGGCCGCATGAAGAGAATTACCCTACCCATGATTTGGAATTAGCTGCAGTAGTGCATGCTTTGAAGATTTGGCATCATTACCTCATTGGTAATCGCTGCGAGGTATACACAGATCATAAAAGTTTGAAATATATTTTCACCCAGTCAGATCTGAATATGAGATAGAGAAGATGGCTAGAATTAATAAAGGATTATAATCTTGGAATCCATTACCATCCTGGTAAAGCCAACGTAGTTGCAGATGCCTTGAGCCGCAAGAGCCACTGCAATGCGAAGGAAGTAAAAGAAGTTTGTTCAGAACTCCAAGAGGAATTCCAGAAGATGAAACTAGAAGTGGTATCTGAAGGATTCGTGGCTAATTTGGAAGTGTAGTCTACTTTGGAGAAGCAGATTCGCGAAGCTTAGCCAAAAGATTCGGAGTTTTCAGACATCAAGAAGAAGATGGTAGAAGGGAAGTTCAAAGACTTCACCGTAGATGATCAGGACATACTGTGGATCAATGGACGTATCTGCGTGCCAGATGCTGATGGTTTGAGAGAGCTAATTTTGAAGGAGGCCCATGACTCAAAGTATTCGATTCACCCTGGTAGTACTAAGATGTATTAGGATGTTAAGAATAAGTTTTGGTGGCTGAATTTGAAACGAGACATCGCATAGTTCGTTGCCTTGTGCGACGTGTGTCAGAAAGTCAAAGCAGAACATCAGAGACCAAGAGGTCTGCATGCAACCGTTGAAGATTCCAGAGTGGAAGTGGGAAGAAATCGAATGGATTTCATTACGGATTACCCAAGACTCAACCGGTTATGATTCGATTTGGGTAATAGTGGACCGTTTGACTAAAGTTGCCCATTTCTTGCCACTCAAAACCACATACTCGGAGATCGTCTAGCAGAGTCAGATATGTCAAGGATTGTCGGTTTGCATGGTGTGCCCAAGAAGATAGTGTCGGTCGAGGATCTCGGTTCACCTCCGCTTTTGGCGAGTTTGCATGAAGCCTCGTGGACTCATCTGAATTTCAAGATCGCATATCATCCCTGCATGATGGACGATCGAAAGAGTCAATCAGATATTGGAAGATATGTTGAGAGCCTGCGCTCTAGATAATGCTACCTATTAGGATAAGAGTTTGCCATATGCAGAATTCTCGTACAACAATAGTTATCAAGCCAGTCTGCAAATGTCACCGTTTGAAGCTTTGTATGGTCGTGCTCGAGAACCCCATTGAATTGGTCGAATCGCTGAACGCATATCTTCGTCCAGATATTATTCAAGAAGCAGAAGAGCAAGTGTCCATGATCAGAGAGAGATTAAAGATAGCTCAGTCAAGGCAAAAGAGTTATGCTGATAATCGTCGTCGTGATCTCAGTTTCGAGCTAGAGGATTTTGTTTACCTTCGAGTTACGCCCCTTAGAGGTGTGAAAAGGTTTCATGCCAAAGGGAAGCTTGCCCCTCGATATGTTGGTCCGTTCAGGATTTTGGATCGCTGTGGAGAAGTGGCTTATCCATTGGAGCTACCACAGTCACTAGCAGGAGTACATGATGTCTTTCACGTCTCTCAGTTGAAGAAGTGTCTTTGTGTGCCAGAAGAACAACACCCGTTGGAGTCAATTGAACTGAAAGAAGACCTCACCTACAAAGAACAACCGGTCAAGATTTTGGATGTCGCAGAATGTCAGACCAGAAGCAAGACAGTTCGTTTTTGCAAAGTACAGTGGAGCAACCACTCAGAAGGTGAAGCCACGTGGGAACGTGAAGAAGAGTTGAAAGCCGAGTTCCCTAGTCTTTTCTCCAGCTAGCCTGAATCTCGAGTCGAGATTCCTTTAAGGGGGGGAGGTTTGCAACATCCCAATTTTCTAAGCTTTAAAAATCCTTTGAATGGTTAGTAGTGAGAAAATTCAGCATTTGGATTTATTTGCATTTAATTCAAAAGCTTAAATATGGACCTTGAGTAACAAAACAATTTAATATGACTAAAGTCAACATGAACAATGGTCAAAACTATTTTATTTGTATTCTTTGTGCTTGGATATATTTTTTAGATTTTTCTAGAATTTTTCCAAGTTCATTTGCTATTTTCTATTGCTTATTTGAATTCTCGGTATTTTCCAAAATGGAAAAGCTAATTAAAATCTTTCAAATAGCTTTGGGCCGAATCCTTCTCTTTGGCCCATTCCTGTTCACCCCGGTCCATTCTCCCGTAGCCGTCCGATCAGAGTGGGACGCCTGGATCTTCACCGCGCGCGCGCCTCGCCCTCACTCTCTGCCGCGTGGGCCACTCCCGGTTTATTGCCGCCAGGACTCAGAGGTCGCTCGTCCTCGGCTTTTCTTCCTCGCAAGCGCCAAGTCGCTTTTGCCGCTTCGAAGCTCCGTCCGACAATATCGCAAATGACCCCGATTCTTCACGCGGATGAGCCCTTCTAGAAGCCTTATCCCTCCCGCACTCGTTTCAAACAAATTTGAATTTCAAATTCGTCTCTATCCCTTTTTCTCTGGGCGCTCGTTTCGGGCAGTTTGATCTCCGCCGTCGTTACGCCACCTCGAGGTCGCCCGGACCCTATAAATAGGACCCCTGGGATCGCCCTGCCACCCTTTCCAAAACCCCTCATCCAATTTCCCCTCACGAGCGCTTGCGCCATCGCGATTTGAGATTTGTGTTTTGGTCACCGAAACCCTAAACCTCCAATTCCTTCGCCGTCTGTGACGCATTGCTTCCGGGGAGTGCACTGCTGCCTTCCTCGCCTTTAGAGCCATCCCGAGGACCCTTCGTTGTCGCCGGAGCGCCACCGGAGACCCCGTCCGACAACGCCCGAAGCTCACCGCCGCCTCAAGCTCGCCGCCGGCCGCCTCCGTCGTCCCCGACCACCCGGAGGTGCACCCAGAGGTCCGCAATTGTGCCAGCTACCCTCCCGTACCACCCGCCAATGTCGAGTCACCGCCGTTCGCCGGAACCCTCGGTTCCCGTGCGCCGCCATCCCTGCCGCCGTCCATGTTAGCCACCACCTCAACGCCCTTGCCTCTGTGGCGCATGCGTGTCAGCCACGTAGGCACCGCGTCAGCGCCACGCCAGCCCGAACCAAATCCCACACCGTTGGTGAACCCAGTCCACGGTGCACCCAGCCACTTACAGGTGGGACCCACATGTCAGTGGGGCACTGTACAGCCAATCCTTCGCTGACATCAGCAGTGCGCAATATTCCGATTTTTCTATTGACAAATAATTCGGGAAATTCGTATAAATCCAATTTCAGGGTTTTTCTTTAGATTCAAACTTCCAAAGCCCATAACTTTTGCATCTGAACTCCAAATCAGTCCATTCAAATTTCTAAATTCCTATAAATTCAATATCTATTTATTGGAAATTTTTATTTATTTTTTTGGAGCAGGTTTGCCTCTGTTATTTATTTAGTTTGTTGGTTTGCTTCGTTTGCGAGTAGACTTCGACACTTCTGGAAGATTTGAAGAAGGAGGAGCACAACAAGACCAAGATCAATTCCTAGACCTGTTCCAAGGCAAGTCAAGCTTTGGCCATGATTGAATCCCAGTTTTCCAAATGTTATTTTATTTCAAAGTATTGCATTTTAATTCAAGTAATTATTTAAATACTTTTGGAAATAGCTATTAATTCTAATCTGTTATACCTTCCTTGCATAATTGATATGCCTTGATCCCTTGTCACCCTAGTTGATATTTTAGTTGGTAATATTGTAGCACCAACGTGGGTTGGTTAGATGCGATTAGGTTGCTTAGCCATGCCACGAGTCATCTATTCATGTAAAGTTGCAATTATTAACTTGACTAAGTGGCTATGTAACTTTGTGAAAATCTGTGTGTACTATGTGTCTTTGTGGCATGTGTTGCACTTAAATCAACCGGGTGGTAAAAGGTTTGGACTGAGGCAAGTGGTGGGAACTGTGTAACATGGTGGTTATGTGATATGGGAATTGAATCTGTGTGTCAAAATAATCTGTGTGCCTTAGTGTGAGACCCCGACATTTATTAGGCTCATAATACTTAGTCATCCAATTGACCCTAGTATTATCAACCGAATAAACTCGGTCTCGAGAGATGTATACTCCCCAGAATGCAGTATACATACCTCACAACAAAAGAATATATCAATTCCATACAACACATAGAACATAAGCAACAAACCGAAGTTAATATTAATATGGAATAGCTACTACAAAAGAGGGCCCTTAGGCCAAATAGCAATAAGTTACAAGAATACACAATGAAGCAAAAGTGCCATAAAGATGGCTATAACACAAAGCCAATCGGTGTGCCTTAACCCCTAGGCATCTCGACCGACCGCCAAGCTAGTCGTCAAGAAATCGCAACACGTGGCACGTAAGTAAGGCTCTTGGAGCTCACCTCCGCCCTCTGCAACAAGGTTGTTAAGAAGCAAATGAGTACAATAACTTGTTTATTGTACTCGCAAGACCGACGTAAGATAACAGAACTATAATTTAGCTACATGCAAGCTTTAATTAAGTGGATGGAGCTTTGGACTTACATTTAGCATAAAGCAAGTTCCATTTGCAATAACATAATAGATTTAAGGCAATTTGACAAAGCATTTTTACTTGTTGAAATAACAACGCAATAATAACATAATAACAACAACAAGAACAATCCTGGAAGTGACTAACCCAATAGCCACCACAACAATAGTATGAATTACCCACTCATACCAACCATGTCAAGTTTTAATTAAAAGTTGTAGTCTAGTTCTTCTGGGCGTTTCGAGCGTGTCCATAACCTAGGGCGAGGCTATTCAATAGTTTTATCCTGCAGGGTGTACCAATGTACCCACACGCCGCATCGCCTTTCCTTTAGGCACACTACCTTTGGTATGCCGCACGGCTAAGTCCTACGAGACATTTCCAATGGACGATGCTAATTACGAGCCGCAACCCACGGGACAAGGACACATTAGACAGCCTAACCGCCCGCCAATGCTCCCTCCCAACACTACACATACACATTTTATTAAAACATACCCACCAACCAGCTCATAATTAACACCCCCAAAGTACTTAGTCAAGAGAGGTCCCATATCCCCTCGTGTGGTTAGCACGCAATATTGCTCGTAACGGTGGCGCAAGTAACTCGGTCCTAACGACTCAGCATACTACCACATTCCAAAACCACACCATCCATCCAATATGCCCAAGTCCAAATCAACATTTTATTTTCAGTTTTGATTTTACAATTAATCAAAGCACAAGTGCTGGACATATAGGAGGAATAATTATACTTGTGTGATCAAGACCATCGACTAAGTCGATGATCGCCCATTACTACCGATAGCTAAGCATGTCTAAGCAGTTTAAGTCGAAACTACTAAGTGATAAGAGCTCATCCAACGAGCTCCAACCACAGCGAATAACCTAGGCTCATTGGTAGTAGAGGATAAACAACTCCTACAGATTATGCAACTATAGGATTACTAGCGACAATTAACACAAAGTAGCATGCATACATAGAAGTAAAACAAAGTATTAAGCTTTAAAATAATGGGACAATGATGGAAATGGTCAAACTGCTTGCCTTGCTGCTGGTCACTTTGTTGCGGAGGGTCGCTTATGGATCACCACAAATGTCGAAACCTAACGGAAAAACGATAAAGAACCGATAAGAACGACGAAAAACAACAAGACAGCACAGCAAACGAACTCCAAATTCTCTGAAATTTCTACAGCAGTAAGAGGGTGATTTTAGGAATTTAGCAACAAGAACCAATGGATTTGGATTCTTAATGCAAAAGTTATGAGCAAAACAATTCTGCTCAGCCCTGAAAATACCAAACTGCACTATTCACTAATTTAATTATGAGGCAACATTTTCTAGAAAAGTGGTGAGGCTGAGATTTTTACTGTGAAACCAGCACCTCATGAGATGAATAACACAATTGAGTTCATCCCATTTGGAGCTATATTGCACTTTCTATAATTTTTCAAAAACAAGAACTTGAACAAAATTATAATGCACAAGTCCTTATTTCTATAACAGCAATATGCTCAAATCTAATTTTTACAGTGAGTTCATTAATAGAGGAAGCTAACAAAGTTGGTCTCATTCAAAAATAACCTACAGAACATTAGTTATGGGTTTTACAAGTTAAACCTAAATTTTGAGTGTATTATCCAAAAGGAGTACTAAAACCTATGGCAAAACTGTGCTCTGGAGCTGAACTCAACTTACAACCATTTTTGGATTAAAGTCAAGTTTAAGACAGAGCTAACACAATTTGAATGACCTCAAAAGGATTTAAAATGAAAAAGATGTGAAATTCTAAAGTCTACCTCATTTCAGTTCATACTTAAGAATTTACTGACCTTCCTAACATTCACAAAGACATGGGAGGTCGTGAGCCACAGATCTCAGATCTAACGGCTCGAGACCTCCCAGAGAACAACACACATGCACATGGGAGGTCCAGAGGTCTGGACCTCCTAACCACGCACATCTGCGAGGTGAGGGAGGTCATGGCCGTAGATGGAAGATCTAACGGACCACAACATGGAAGGGAGGTCCGAACGGACCAGATTAAAAGGGAGGTCCTCAACGGTGAGATGACCTCGAGGAGGTCCCAGGAGGTCCTCAACGTCCACTGCACCTCCGGGGAGGTCTCGGCGGCTAAGATTGCGCCAAGGAGGTCTTGGACGCTCCGCATCTCCTTGGAGGAGGTCCGGATGTCCGATCGGCGCTAGAATTAGCGCACGCACACGCACGCGCTATGGACAAGAGATTAAATGCGCCAAGGGACCACGAGGAGGTCCGCTGCGAGGACTTAATGGCGCGCATAAATGGTGGATTTAAGACAGTTAAGACACACCAAATGAATTCAATGATGGGAGCAATGATAAGCGCATTAACTCGGTGGATCTTTTGTCCTAAAACGACAACGACGCTGCTGCTGCGTCCGACAAAACCCGTGTTCAAATATTTGGTTCTCGCCGCGATGTAGACCTCGCCGCGAGATCCAATGGTACCGCGGTTCGCAATAACCACGCGCACTAACGGACCTTCTCTCAACGGCAATGACGGTTTTGAACGCCGGCGAGCCGAGAGGACAGAGGTGACCAAGACGGCAAAACCAAAAAGCAAAAATGAGCTCATGCGACAAACAAGCTTATGCCAAACTAAAGCTCATGAAAACATTCATAAGGGTGCCAAGACTAAGGGATTACCAGGATGTACCGGAGGTCCTAAGGTGCCGAGGAGGTCGAGGAAGGAGGACCGGTGCCGGGAGGAAGGGTGCTCCACGGCCAAAGCTTGACTCAAGCTCCACTTTGTCCACCTCTCAGAATCGCCCAAACCAATTCAAGTTAGGACTTGGTCCCAGAGGGAATGGCACAAAAGAAGCTTAGAGAAAAGGAGAAAAACTCCAAGTGACCCTTGTCCACCGAGGAGCTTCAAGCTCCAAAGAATGGCGCCAAGGAAGCTTTGGTGGTTTAGAGCTCACAAAGACAGGGGTGTAAGCCAAGGAACAAAGGTGTGCAAAGGAAGCCAACCAAGACAAAGGGGGGAGGCTTTATACTAAGGGCACAGGAGGTTGTGGACCAGGCCAAGCTCATGGTGAGCTTGGCCCATGGGAGGTCCATGGCTTGGACAAGACACAAGGTTGACAAGGTGCAGCAGAGGGAGGAGGGCGGAAGGCCCCCGCATTAAATGCGGTCGGCAAGAGCTCGCTGAAGTGTACCTCATGTGCGGACACGCAATAAATGCATTTGCTTTCGAGCTTGCCCGCGCCAGAGGAAGGAGAAGAACAGGAGGTCTTAGTGGCCGTTGGATAAGACACAGGAGAGGTCCCGCCATCGGATGAGAGTTTTGAACCGTTACGCTTTTAAGTGGTGGGTGGAGGTCCCACCACACGATCAAGGATGGGGAGGTCGTGGCCCTCCGATTTCATTAATCGCTAAACGCACGTGGGAAATGGGACAGAGGTCCAAGGCGTTGATCTCCCTCCAACGGTCTTGGACCTCCAAGAGGACTTAACAGCACGCGATCGAAAAGACATGAGGGGAGGTCTGGCCTTTGGATTAAAATCCAAGGGCACCGACTGATGGGAGGTCTCGACGCACAAAGCGAAGGAGGTCTTAGCCCTCGATTTGGATCCAAGGGCTATGACCTCAACAAGGCGGGAGGACCTTGTTGTGATGTTTTTCAGAGGAGGTCGTGGCCTTTGGATGTAAATCAACGGCCACGACCTCAAGTGAGTGCAAAGGAGGTCTCGAGCTTAGATTGGGAGGAGGAGGTCGTGACCATGGATTTTTGATCCAATGGCTGTGACCTCACGTAGGTGGGATGTGGACTTGCTTAGTTTAACAGTGAGGGGAGGTCAGGGCCGCGGATCTTGAATCCAAGGGCCAAGACCTCACATAGGTGGGATGACCTCGCTGCGATGGCTTACAGCACGAGGAGGTCCTTTGAGGTTTAACACACAGGGGAGGTCGTGGCCGTGGATCTTTGATCCAGCGGCTATGACCTGATGAGGTGGGGAGGTCTGACGCCCACGTTGACCCGAGGAGGTCCACGAGGTCAAGAGGACCTCGAAGGGGAGGTCCTGGGGCCTTGGTTGAGGGGGAGGTCGTGGCGGTTGGATTGGATCCAACGGCTACGACCTCATCAAGGTGGGAAAGGAGGTCAGATGGGGTTGGGCTGGACCAGGTTTGAGTACGGCTCAGCCCAAGGAACAGTGCCCTGTTTTAAATTTAATTTTCTAACAGCTAAGACTTTGCAAAATTGTTTGAGATAGCAAATGAACTCCAAAATTCATAAGATTTTAACTGGAGCTAGCTGACAACATGATTAACCTTACATAAATTTTCCAGAGGTTATTATGCAATGTATTTTTCTCAGGAATTTCATTAAGGTTGTTCAATGATTCATTTTACCTCCAAAAATTATCAAACTAGTTTTACAACTTGTGATATTTTTCAGAGGGTCCCACCTCAGTTTTAGGACCAAGGAAGATACTTTCCAATTGTTTGGCACAAGATTTGAGAGAATTGGAAAATGAATTTGACTTTTGGTCAACAAGAGCTTTGTGTTCTTGGTTTACACAACTCTTGGACAAGAATTACATGAGATTGTAAGGGTTTTCAAGTTGTGAGAAAAGTTTTAATTTCTACACATATAATTATACTTGAATAACCCTGATTATACATTTGGGATGTTACAAAATCTCCCCTAACAGTAAATCTCGTCCCGAGATTTGGCTCACTCGATAAAGAAGGATGGATAGTCCGCACGCAGACGATCTTCTCTTTCCCAAGTAGCCTCATCCTCGGAATGGTTTGACCACTTGAACTTTAAGGAACTTGATGGTCTTATTCCTTGTCCTTCGCTCGGACTCATCGAGTCGCCAACGAGGTGCTCGCGATAGGTCAAATCTTCACGACATCGAGGGTTTCAACGGAGCTTCCTCGCTTGGAACACGGAGGCACTTCTTAAGCCGGGACACATGGAAAACATCATGTACCCCGCAAGTGCAGTAGGCAACTCCAACTTATAGGCAACAGCTCCTTCTTCTCGATAATGCGGTAGGGACCGACATATCGAGGAGCCAACTTGCCCTCGACGCCAAACGTTGATGGCCCTTCAAAGGAGAGACTTTGAGATAAACAAAGTCATTAGGCTCAAAACGTAACTCACGTCGTGGCGATCCGCATAGCTCTTTTGCTCGATTGAGCTGCAGCGCAAACGCCACGAATAAGTTGAACTTGGCGCCGGCCTCATTGATTGAGTCCGGGCCAAAGAGAGGTCTCTCACCGTCTCGACCAGTTCAACGGGTTCTACACTTTCTCCGCATAAGGCCTCAAAAGGTGCCATGCCGAGACTGGCCTGAAAGCTGTTGTTATAAGAAAACTCGGCGAATGGCAAGCATTTCTCCCAATGCTTCCCATAGGAAAGGACACAAGCACGAAGCATATCCTCCAAAACCTGGTTGACCCTCTCGGTCTGACCATCGGTTTGAGGGTGGAATGCCGTGCTAAAGGTAAGATGGGTTCCCATGGCCTCTTGCAAACTATGCCAAAAGCGAGAGGTGAAAAGAGAACCACGATCCGAGACGATCGTCTTGGGCACACCGTGCAAGCACACGATGCGAGAGACATAGAGGTTGGCCAACTGACCAACAGAAATCTTAGCCCGCACAGGCAAGAAATGCGCTACTTTAGTCAACCGATCAACGACAACCCAAATGGAGTCTTTCCCCGTTGGTGTTCGGGGCAGACCGGTGATAAAGTCCATGCCGACGGAATCCCACTTCCATTCCGGCACAGGCAAGGGCTGAAGCAATCCTGCTGGACGCTGATGCTCGGCCTTGACACGACGACATACGTCACACTCGGCAACGAACTTCGCAATCTCCCTCTTCATTCGGGTCCACCAAAATCTCAGGCGGAGATCTTGATACATCTTTGTGGCCCCGGATGAATGGATAAAGGCGAATCATGGGCTTCATGGAGGATCAAATTCGCAACTCCATGTCCTTTGGAACCACAAGGCGTTGCAACCTCACAACACCATGCTCATCCTCGAAAAAGCACTTGGTCGTTCCGCCTTGACATTTGCCTTAATGTGGCTCACTCCCAAATCCGACTACTGAGCGGACTTGATCCGATCCACCAAGGTTGGTTGCACAACCATGGCAGCGAGAAATCCATGCTCAACTATCTCCAAGTTGAGACGCCGGAATGCTTCGAGAAGAGAGGGCTAATGCTCCTTGAGCACTAAGGCATTACAATGCGCTTTGCGACTAAAGCGCATCGACAACGACATTAGCCTTGCCCGATGGTAGTGAATACCCATATCATAGTCCTTGATCAATTCCAACCATCTCCTTTGCCCGAGGTTCAGTCGGGTTGGGTGAACAAGTACTTGAGGCTTTTGTGATCCGAATACACTTCACAACGACACCGATTAGGTAATGTCGCCAAATCTTAAGTGCATGAATCACAGCAGCCAACTCCAAATCATGAGTAGGGTAGTTGAGTTCATGAGGTCTCAATTGTCTTGATGCATAGGCCACTACCTTGCCTTCTTGCATAAGGACACAACCGAGGCCTCGACGAGAAGCATCGCAAAAGATATCGAAGCATCAATGAATATCAGGAAGAACAAGAACAGGAGCGGTGGTCAAACGCTTCTTGAGTATTTGGAAACTTTCCTCACACTCACGGACCACAAGAACTTCTTGTCCTTCTTGAGCAACTCCGTCATCGGCCATGCGATCTTGGAGAAGTTCTCGATAAAGCGGCGATAATATCCCGCTAAACCAAGAAAACTCCGCACATCGGTGACCGAAGAAGGTGACTCCATGAAAGAACATCGGTGACCTTGTTAGGATCAACAGCTCGCCTCTATTTGAAAGAATATGGCCTAAGAAAGCCACTTCCTTCAACCGAATGCACACTTGTCAACTTCGCGTCTGTTGGTGCTCACGTAGCTTGCCTAACACAAGCCTCGAGATGTCGATCATGTTCCTCATCGTCCTTGGAATAGATAAGAATATCATCGATGAAGACCACGACAAACTTATCCAAATACTCCATGAATACCGAATTCATGAGATTCATGAACAAGGCAGAGCATTGGTTAAGCAATGACATGACAAGATACTCATACAAGCCATAGCGAGTAGAGAATGTTGTCTTTGGAATATCCTCGGGCGAATCTGAACTCGATGATATCCCACTCGAGATCAATCTTGGAGAAAACTCGAGCTCCAGTTAATTGATCAAAGAGATCGCCAATGCGGGCAACGGATACTTGTTCTTTATCATCACTTCATTAAGTGGGCGGTAATCAACGCACATGCGTAAAACCGCCCTTCTTCTTTACGAAGATTGCCGGACAACCCCACGGAGATGAGCTAGGCGGATGAAACCCTTCTCTTGCAGCCGCTTAATCGCTTCTTCAACTCCACCAACTCGCTCGGTGGCATCCGATAAGGCCTCTTTGAGATAGGGGCGGTGCCGGAGCCAACTCAATGACAAACTCGAGGTCTCGAACGGGTGGCATCCTCGAAGATCAGCGGAAAGACATCAACAAAGTCACAAACTGTTGGGACTTCGCTAATATCTCGAGCGGCTTCGCTTCAAGTCTGCGAAGAGATGAGGGCCTAGCAACTTCGGCGAGAAGCAAACCTCTTCACGGAAGAACTAGACAGAGAGATGAGCTTCTGGCGCAATCGATTTGTCCCATGTGCCGAGACAACCAATCCATACCAAGAATCACATCAAGACTCATTGAATGGAGAAGGATAAGGTTTGCTAAGAACCCTCGCCGATCTCGATAGGGACATCTCTACACTCGGATTCACTCTCAACTCCAACCAGAGAGCGAATGAGTAAGCGGGGTGACAATGGAGAGAAAGGAAGCTCTCCAACAGCAAACAAAAGACTTCGAAAACAAAGGAATGAGATGCTCTGAATCAAACAAGACGATGGCGGGGTGAGAGTTAACGAAAAGTGTACCTAGTACGACGCCGGGTGCCTCTGAGCCTCCTCTGCGGTGATGGCGTTGACGCGACCACTACCCATGCCTTGGGTAGCCGGACGATCTTCGGTCTGAGATGCACCACCTCTGGCCCGCGTCCTCCATTAGGACGAGGGGTCGCCCGCCTTCTTAGGGCATTGGTTCGCATAATGCCCCTTCGTTGCATGAGAAGCATGTGACCCGGCCGCCGGGTTGCGGGGGGCCACCTGACCGGCAAAGACGCGTGGCGGGCACGGCTGCGAAGGACGAGGACAAGGGCGGTGACCTCGGGCGCCAAGAATGAGAGTGGTACCCGAGACCGCCTCAAACGAGGGCGGAAGAACGGGCTGGAAGTCTTATAGGTCTCCCACTTGCGCTATGGAATCCATAAGCTCCCGAGCCGCATGCTCGGCGACGATGGCCTTGTCGACCAAGGTCTGAAAATCGTGAAAGTCGGCAATGGATAGCTTGTCCTTCACTCCTCGGACAAGCCGCGCCGAACTTGGCCTCTTGGCCATATCGGTAGCCACATCCTCGTGAGCATAACGAGCGGATGGTTGAACTCGTACACATACTCCATGATCGAAGCTACGCCTTGCTTGAGCGCAAAGAAACTCCCCGCTTCTTGATCTCCATCAAGCCGGCAGGATGTGAGCCCGACGGAAGGCGTCTGAAACTCCTCCCAAGAGACGGTGTGGTCTACGGGCTGCATGGCGAGATAGCTCTCCCACCAGACAAAGCCGCACCTCAAGCCGGTGCGATGCAAACAGCGCCTTCTCGTGCTCTCGCATCTGCGCTATCTGGCTTACGCCCACAAGACGGCCAATCGTCCGCATCCAAAGGGTCCTCGGGCCGAGAAAGGTAGGGGCCGAGTACGGCGAACTCAAAGAAGACCCCACGAGGCCGATGGGCATTCCTCGCCCAGATCCCAAGCTCCGGTAAGGCGGTGGTGTTATGCGCGATGACGCCCAAGAGAACTCTCTGTCATCCGCGCGTTGCGCTCAATCAAGAAGGACCTCGGCCATGGTCGGAGGAGGAGGAAGCCTCGTCCGGACCAGCCGATCGCCTTGGCCGCTACGAAAAGGCCCGCCATCCTGTTACAAGAAATTTTGGTTAGCAACTAGACCGAAAAACTAAGCCTTAAAGAAAACAAAAGCGATCGACTAGGGGAATGAAGATCACCCTAAACGAAAGCCAAAACAACGAGTAATTAAACTTTAAAAGCTTCTAAAAGACTCTACAAACAGCCAAGAAACACCAAAAGCAAGGTTCAACTTCTCAACTCAACTAACCCGTATTGAATGAACGAGTAATTGATCGGAAGATTACAAATCAGATTGTAAGATGAGATCTAAAACTATTAGAGAGCAAGGTTAAGGCAGCGAAATAAGTGTTAGATACTTAGCTAACTAGTATCACATCTTACCCTTTTATTCCCACAAGTTTTAGTTGATTAGCCTCTCATTTTCTACCTCATTTACTAGCTTAAGCATTGCTGCCCTAAAATGCTTGCTTGCTGTCCAGAATTTTCAGATTTGAGTTTAGCCTTCAAATACTTCTATTCTTCACCAAGAAGGTAGCCAAGACATCAATTTAGAACTCTCATATGTTACCCAAAACCCAATTAATCGATAATGACTATTTTGTAGAAGAGAAGAGAGGAAAACAACTTTCAAAACTCAAATTAGAGTGAGATGAGAAGAGAAAGCTAAGGTAGATGAGGAGTAAAATCTGATAATTTTCTTAAGCTTTCAAATCTCGTTTATACTTTGAAAATAGGTTTTCCAAAATATCTTAAAGACGACCAAGCTTGTGTTACTACGGTCATAACGGCTCTGATACCAACTTTTGTGAGACCCGACATTTATTAGGCTCATAATACTTAGTCATCCAATTGACCCTAGTATTATCAACCTAATAAACTCGGTCTCGAGAGATGTATACTCCCGAATGCAGATACATACCTCACAACAAAAGAATATATCAATTCCATACAACACATAGAACATAAGCAACAAACCGAAGTTAATATTAATATGGAATAGCTACTACAAAAGAGGGCCCTTAGGCCAAATAGCAATAAGTTACAAGAATACACAATGAAGCAAAAGTGCCATAAAGATGGCTATAACACAAAGCCAATCGGTGTGCCTTAACCCTAGGCATCTCGACCGACCGCCAAGCTAGTCGTCAAGAAATCGCAACACGTGGCACGTAAGTAAGGCTCTTGGAGCTCACCTCCGCCCTCTGCAACAAGGTTGTTAAGCAAAGCAAATGAGTACAATAACTTGTTTATTGTACTGCAAGACCGACGTAAGATAACAGAACTATAATTTAGCTACATGCAAGCTTTAATTAAGTGGATGGAGCTTTGGACTTACATTTAGCATAAAGCAAGTTCCATTTGCAATAACATAATAGATTTAAGGCAATTTGACAAAGCATTTTTACTTGTTGAAATAACAACGCAATAATAACATAATAACAACAACAAGAACAATCCTGGAAGTGACTAACCCAATAGCCACCACAACAATAGTATGAATTACCCACTCATACCAACCATGTCAAGTTTTAATTAAAAGTTGTAGTCTAGTTCTTACGGGCGCGTTTCGGCGTGTCCATAACCTAGGGCGAGGCTATTCAATAGTTTTATCCTGCAGGGTGTACCAATGTACCCACACGCCTGAGATCGCCTTTCCTTTAGGCACACTACCTTTGGTATGCCGGCACGGCTAAGTCCTACGAGACATTTCCAATGGACGATGCTAATTACGAGCCAAGAACCCACGGGACAAGGACACATTAGACAGCCTAACCGGCCTGCCAATGCTCCCTCCCAACACTACACATACACATTTTATTAAAACATACCCACCAACCAGCTCATAATTAACACCCCCCAAAGTACTTAGTCAAGAGAGGTCCCATATCCCCCTCGTGTGGTTAGCACGCAATATTGCTCAGAACGGTGGCGCAAGTAACTCGGTCCTTAACGACTCGGCATACTACCACATTCCAAAAACCACACCATCCATCCAATATGCCCAAGTCCAAATCAACATTTTATTTTCAGTTTTGATTTTACAATTAATCAAAGCACAAGTGCTGGACATATAGGAGGAATAATTATACTTGTGTGATCAAGACCATCGACTAAGTCGATGATCGCCCATTACTACCGATAGCTAAGCATGTCTAAGCAGTTTAAGTCGAAACTACTAAGTGATAAGAGCTCATCCAACGAGCTCCAACCACAGCGAATAACCTAGGCTCATTGGTAGTAGAGGATAAACAACTCCTACAGATTATGCAACTATAGGATTACTAGCGACAATTAACACAAAGTAGCATGCATACATAGAAGTAAAACAAAGTATTAAGCTTTAAAATAATGGGACAATGATGGAAATGGTCAAACTGCTTGCCTTGCTGCTGGTCACTTTGTTGCGGAGGGTCGCTTATGGATCACCACAAATGTCGAAACCTAACGGAAAAACGATAAAGAACCGATAAGAACGATTTAAAAACAACAAGACAGCACAGCAAACGAACTCCAAATTCTCTGAAATTTCTACAGCAGTAAGAGGGTGATTTTAGGAATTTAGCAACAAGAACCAATGGATTTGGATTCTTAATGCAAAAGTTATGAGCAAAACAATTCTGCTCAGCCCTGAAAATACCAAACTGCACTATTCACTAATTTAATTATGAGGCAACATTTTCTAGAAAAGTGGTGAGGCTGAGATTTTTACTGTGAAACCAGCACCTCATGAGATGAATAACACAATTGAGTTCATCCCATTTGGAGCTATATTGCACTTTCTATAATTTTTCAAAAACAAGAACTTGAACAAAATTATAATGCACAAGTCCTTATTTCTATAACAGCAATATGCTCAAATCTAATTTTTACAGTGAGTTCATTAATAGAGGAAGCTAACAAAGTTGGTCTCATTCAAAAATAACCTACAGAACATTAGTTATGGGTTTTACAAGTTAAACCTAAATTTTGAGTGTATTATCCAAAAGGAGTACTAAAACCTATGGCAAAACTGTGCTCTGGAGCTGAACTCAACTTACAACCATTTTTGGATTAAAGTCAAGTTTAAGACAGAGCTAACACAATTTGAATGACCTCAAAAGGATTTAAAATGAAAAAGATATGAAATTCTAAAGTCTACCTCATTTCAGCTTCATACTTAAGAATTTATGACCTTCCTAACATTCACAAAGACATGGGAGGTCGTGAGCCACAGATCTCAGATCTAACGGCTCAGACCTCCCAGAGAACAACACACATGCACATGGGAGGTCCAGAGGTCTGGACCTCCTAACCACGCACATCTTGTGAGGTGAGGGAGGTCATGGCCGAGATGGAAGATCTAACGGACCACAACATGGAAGGAGGTCCTGAACGGACCAGATTAAAGGGAGGTCCTCAACGGTGAGATGACCTCGAGGAGGTCCCAGAGGAGGTCCTCAACGCCACGCACCTCCGAGGAGGTCTGGACGGCTAAGATTGCGCCAAGGAGGTCTTGGGCGCTCGGATCTCCTTGGAGGAGGTCCGGATGTCCAGATCGGCGCTAGAATTAGCGCACGACACGCACGCCGCTATGGACAAGAGATTAAATGCGCGGGACCACGAGGAGGTCTTAAGGACTTAATGGCGCGCATAAATGGTGGATTTAAGACAGCTTAAGACACACCAAATGAATTCAATGATGGGAGCAATGATAAGCGATTAACTCGGTGGATCTTTTGTCCTAAAACGACAACGACGCAGCTGTCGTTGCGTCCGACAAAAACCCGTGTTCAAATATTTGGTTCTCGCCATGATGTAGACCTCATGGCGAGATCCATGGTACCGCGGTTCGCAATAACCACGCGCACCGCGGACGGACCTTCTCTCAACGGCAATGACGGCCTTGAACGCCGGCGAGCCGGAGAGGACAGAGGTGACCCGCACGGGCAAAACCGAAAAGCAAAAATGAGCTCCGCGCGACAAACAAGCTTATGCCAAACTAAAGCTCCTCGAAAACATTCATGCGGGTGCCAGCACTAAGGGATTACCAGGGGATGTACCTGGAGGTCCTAAGGTGCTGAGGAGGTCGAGGAAGGAGGACCGGTCTTGGGGAGGAAGGGTGCTCCACGGCCAAAGCTTGACTCCAAGCTCCACTTTGTCCACCTCTGTAACTGCCCAAACCAATTCAAGTTAGGACTTGGTCCCAGAGGGAATGGCACAAAAGAAGCTTAGAGAAAAGGAGAAAAACTCCAGTGACCCTTGTCCACCGAGGAGCTTCAAGCTCCAAAGAATGGCGCCAAGGAAGCTTTGGTGGTTTAGAGCTCACAAAGACAGGGGTGTAAGCCAAGGAACAAAGGTGTGCAAAGGAAGCCAACCAAGACAAAGGGGAAGGCTTTATACTAAGGGCACAGGAGGTTGTGGACCACCGCCAAGCTCATGGTGAGCTTGGCCCATGGGAGGTCCATGGCTTGGACAAGACATAAGGTTGACAAGGTGCAGGCTGTATGGACAGGGGGGCGGAAGGCGCCCAAGATTAAATGCGGGTCGAGAAGAGTCGATGAAGTGTACCTCATGTGCGGACACGCAATAAATGCACTTTCGAGCTTGCCCGCGCCGAGGAAGGAGAAGAACAGGGAGGTCTTAGTGGCCGTTGGATAAGACACAGGAGAGGTCCCGCCATCGGATGAGAGTTTTGAACCGTTCGTTTTAAGTGGTGGGTGGAGGTCCCACCACACGATCAAGGATGGGGAGGTCGTGGCCCTCCGATTTCATTAATCGCAAACGCACGTGGGAAATGGGACAGAGGTCCAAGGCGTTGATCTCCCTCCAACGGTGCGGACCTCCAAGGAGGACTTAACTGCACGCGATCGAAAAGACATGAGGGGAGGTCTGGCCTTTGGATTAAAATCCAAGGGCACCGACTGATGGGGAGGTCTCGACACGACAAAGCGAAGGAGGTCTTAGCCCTCGATTTGGATCCAAGGGCTATGACCTCAACAAGGCGGGAGGACCTTGTTGTGATGTTTTTCAGAGGAGGTCGTGGCCTTTGGATGTAAATCCAACGGCTACGACCTCAAGTGAGTGCAAAGGGAGGTCTGACAGTTAGATTGGGAGGAGGAGGTCGTGACCATGGATTTTTGATCCAATGGTCGTGACCTCACGTGGGTGGGATGTGGACTTGCTTAGTTTAACAAAGAGGGAGGTCGGGGCGCGGATCTTGAATCCAAGGGCCAAGACCTCACATAGGTGGGATGACCTCGCTGCGATGGCTTACAGCACGAGGAGGTCCTTTGAGGTTTAACACACAGGGGAGGTCGTGGCCGTGGATCTTTGATCCAGCGGCTATGACTGATGAGGTGGGAGGTCGGACGCCCACGCTGACCCGAGGAGGTCCACGAGGTCAAGAGGACCTCGAATGGGGAGGTCCCGGGGCCTTGGTTGAGGGGAGGTCGTGGCGGTTGGATTGGATCCAACGGCTCGACCTCATCAAGGTGGGAAAGGAGGTCGATGGGGTTGGGCCGGACCAGGGTTTGAGTACTGCTCACCCAAGGAACAAAGGTTCTGTTTTAAATTTAATTTTCTAACAGACTAAGACTTTGCAAAATTGTTTGAGATAGCAAATGAACTCCAAAATTCATAAGATTTTAACTGGAGCTAGCTGACAACATGATTAACCTTACATAAATTTTCCAGAGGTTATTATGCAATGTATTTTTCTCAGGAATTTCATTAAGGTTGTTCAATGATTCATTTTACCTCCAAAAATTATCAAACTAGTTTTACAACTTGTGATATTTTTCAGAGGGGTCCCACCTCAGTTTTAGGACCAAGGAAGATACTTTCCAATTGTTTGGCACAAGATTTGAGAGAATTGGAAAATGAATTTGACTTTTGGTCAACAAGAGCTTTGTGTTCTTGGTTTACACAACTCTTGGACAAGAATTACATGAGATTGTAAGGGTTTTCAAGTTGTGAGAAAAAGTTTTAATTTCTACACATATAATTATACTTGAATAACCCTGATTATACATTTGGGATGTTACACTTAGTTAGAATTTTGGGAAGTCTTGCCTCGGTCATTTAAGGACTGAACTTTGTGCGCCATTGAACTGAGACCTTCCGTACGACCACATGCCTGTTATGGGAGGGGCCTAGCGTAGTAAGTTACGAATTCTTGGCATTGATTGCTCAGGCAGTAAGTTAGGCTATGTGAAAAGGGTGGAGGTGTGTGCTACCATGTAGTCGCATCGCAGGACGGTTCGCCGCTTCCCTGTCCAACGGTGTGTGTTGTATCATACACTGTGTATGGTTTGGTATGACGTAAGCACATCAGGAGAATCAATGTTAAGATGAAGTTCCTGAAATGCTTTGTTACGATTAGTGCTTGCAACACTGGTTGTATCTTGTGGGTAAAGTGTACAAACTCTGCAGAGTGTAAACAATTTATTCGAATAGCCATGTCCGTGGTCATGGACATGCTTGGGGATTTCACACGAGGGGTAGATTTTCATAAACTGTGTGGGAAGGGAGCTGTGTGATCTAAATCATATGGCTATGTGAATAATCTGTTTCGGCTATGTGTGTCTTTGTGAAATCAAATTGTTAAATTATTATTGTCTATTTGCTTTACTTGCTTTCAATCTATTATTTGTATTCAATTGGAAATGTCGCACTTCTGCAAAAGAACCACAGTATGCCATTCCCTTTTAATAAGCTTGCATGTATAATTGCATTTCTGTGGTGTGGCTTGCGAGTACGGTTGTGTATACACGCTTGCTTTAAACTAAATCAAGCAGAAGAGGAGGAGTCTTCGACAGCATTCGAGGAGGAGTTCGTCGAAGGTGCCTGATCGTGGGTTCTTGATCCCAGTCGGTTGCCTATGGTGAATCGATGGAATGCCGCTGCCTTTTCTGTTTCCGCTGCCTTATTTCTCTGTTAGCCCTACATGGCTTAATAAATGTAAACTCGACTGTAAGGTCAAACCAGTATTTATTAATCAAATTATTCGTTTATGTTATTATTCGCTTGTGTGGATCGATATCCATCTTTCTTGACACTGTGTGCACTAGCGTGATCCTAGACTAGTGCATTATACACAGAGGGTCCAGAATTGTATTTTTGGGTCCCGATAGAGGTGGTATCAGAGCTATGCTGACTGTAGGTCCAAACCTTAGTTAGATCGGCCGTTCGAGTGTCCAAATTATTTTCTAAAGAAAATTTAACTTGCAAGACTAAATGAATTGCTTAACTCCTCTCACATCTCTCTTGACTCATCTATTGCTAGAATTTTTCCTCTCCCCGCTATTTTAACTTGGTTCCTGCCTCTTGTCTATCTTGACAGATGCCTTACCTTCAAACCTTCAGAGATCGCAATGGTGGACTTGTCAGAGAGTCATGGAAGTCGCTACTGACGCTTGAGAGCTTTATTCGCCCAATGTACCATGGCAGCGTGTACATGGTCAATGGGCGAGATCGTGGTGTGGTCAGCCGCCTAACAGTCTATGCCAGGAGGAACACTAAAGGCAGCCAGCCGTTGGACATCTCAGTTAGGAGGATCACCTTTACGCAAGGAATCCAGGAGTCGTCACACCTGGCCATTCTCCGAGTCTGCAACGTCTACGCACAAGAGCTGCAGAACACTGTTTTCCACTACCATCCCAGATCTTCTTCAGAGGAGCTATCTGCATGCTTTCCGTCTACAAATGGGGAAGGCAACGCCACAGTGGTGCACCTTGCTCAGTTCACAGCTGCTCAGGAGGAGTCATTGGGGTTGGCCGCCACCGAGCTGGAGTGCGCCTATGAGGCCTGGGAAGCAGCCGAGGAAAGGATCGCCGTCCTAGAACAAGCTCTCAACGGTCAGCATGAGCCTGGAGATGATCAAGAAGAAGATCCGGAGGAACCAGAAGAGCCAGAAGTGGATCTAGAGGAGGTTCTAGAGGAGCCAGCAGGAGCAGCAGAGCCGGAGGAGCCAGCTGCACCTACACCCCAAGACGCTCGCCCCCACTGCACCGATCCCGGGCATCGAAACCAGTTCTTGAGGATGCCACCACTTCAAGTCTCACAAGAAGGTGAGCGCCACTGTGGTCAGGAGGCTTTCTCGAGTAGTTTGTTTAAGTTCCAGTTCAGTCGGGCTTAGCCAGTTTTCCTTCTTTAGAGTCGCCCTTTAGGCGGTAGCTTGTGTGCTTAGGTTCGTCTTATTTTGTTGTGTGCAAGTGTGAGCTGCAAGGGCCCTTAAGCAGTTGTTTCAGCCATGCTAAGACCCTAATAATAAAGTTATTTCATTTGAGTTTCTTGAGCTGTGTTTGTTGGGTTTAATCTATCCCCCTGTTTAGTTCTTAACTCATCTTATGCTTGCTACCTTATCTAACCTATGGAGCTTCACTAGATGGTTCAGACTCGTCACACCACTGCAAGTGGATCTGGCACCCCAGCGTCCGAAGAAAATGATCAAATCCCCGCAGGGACAGTGCCACCCCAAGCACCACCTCTTGACATGCAGAACTTTGGAGCCTTTATGGTAGCACAAATGCAGATGATGTATGCCATGATGAACCAGATGCAGGCTATGAACAACAACAACAACAACAACAATCATCAGGGAGGAGCCCTTGTCACTCAGGGTCATCAGGGACCATCCAAGTTGGCTGAATTCATGAGGACCCATCCGCCAACTTTCTCTGGACATGTTACGCCAGTAGAAGCTGATGATTGGCTTCGCATAATTGAGAGGAAGCTGCTGATCACTCAATGCAGCGATCACAAGAAAGTTTTGCATGCCACTCATCAGATGGAGTGCATAGCTGCTGAGTGGTGGGAGAATTTTTGCACAGCGCATGAGGCACCGTTGAATATCACTTGGGAAGAGTTCACCGCAGCCTTTCGCTAGTATCATGTACCTAAAGGGATCATGGATTTAAAGAAAGATGAGTTCCGTGCTCTTAAGTAAGGAGCTATGTCAGTGACTGATTACCTGAATAAGTTTTCTCAGCTAGCTTGCTATGCTGCAGAGGACGTCGCTACTGACAAGGCTCGTCAGAGTCGTTTCTTGAAGGGATTGAACTCAGGACTACAGGTCAATCTGCTTGCCCACACCTTTCCAGATTTCTAGGAGTTGATTAACAAGGCGTTGGTTATGGAGGACAAACGCAAAGAACTGGAGAACCACCGCAAGCGTAGGATAGTTCAGTAGGGAAGCCACCGGCCACAACAGTAAAGGGCAAGGATAGTGCCACAGCAGTTTAGTCATTTCTAGCCGTAGAGTTCTTTCAAGACACCTGCACCGCCTTCAGCACCTCGTGCAGCTGTTTAGAATTTCCGCAACTCAACACCAATTAACCCCACCCAGGGGAACAACCGGTAGAATGAACCAAGAGTGTGTTACAATTGCCGTCAACCAGGCCACTTTGCCAATCAGTGCCCCCAGAAGGGAACAATCACTCCAGTCCACTTCAACCTTGGAGCAACACCTGCCAAGACCCCAGTACAGAACAACCAAGGAGTTTCTCCGGGGACTAGTCAACCAGGAGGAGCACCTCAGTCAGTTGTCAGAGGTCGTGTTAACCACGTCACTCTGGAAGGAGCCCAGGAAGCACCAAACGTCGTACTGGGTAAGTTCCTAGTAAATTCAGTATCTGCATCAGTTTTGTTTGATTCTGGAGCTTCGCATTCATTTGTTTCTGGAGTGTTTTACAACTAAGAATAAATTGAAAGTTATGCATCTTAAGCATACTCTGTTGGTCCGGTCGCTTGGAGCAGAGCTAAGTTCTAAAGTGGGTTGTTTAGGAGCTAACTTACTCATAGCTGGAGTTGAGTTTCTAGCTAACCTAATTGTTCTAGACACCCAAACCATAGATGTCATTCTTGGCATGGATTGGTTAACCAAGCACAAAGCCGTGCTAGATTGTGGCTGAAGAGCAGTTACAATCGAGGATACCAAAGGAAACAAGGTAGAGTTTCTAGCCACCTCAGTGCGTAATGGACATCTGCTAGTCAATAGCCTGAAGACCATTGCTTTGGAAGACGTGCCCATTGTCCGAGAGTATCCAGATGTGTTTTCGGAAGAGTTACCAGGGATGCCACCAGACCGTGACATCGAGTTTGTCATCGATCTAGTGCCAGGAACAGCACCAATCTCGAAGAGACCTTATCGGATGCCAGCTGATGAGCTAGTAGAGATGAAGAAGCAGATAGAAGAACTTTTGGAGAAAGGCTTTGTGAGGCCTAGTTCATCGCCATGGGGAGCACCGGTCTTGTTCGTCAAAAAGAAGGATAGAAGCATGAGGATGCGCATCGACTACCGATCTCTCAATGAAGTCACTATGAAGAATAAGTACCCATTGCCCCGGCTAGATGATCTGTTTGATCAGATGAAGGGAGCCGGAGTGTTCTCGAAGATCGATCTGCGATCAGGTTACCATCAATTGAAGATTTGTCCCAAGGATATACCTAAGACCGCTTTCTCAACACGGTACAGACATTATGAGTTCTTAGTCATGTCCTTTGGTCTGACTAATGCCCCTGTCTATTTCATGAACATGATGAATAAGGTATTCATGGAATATTTGGACAAGTTTGTAGTGGTGTTTATTGATGATATTTTGGTTTACTCCAAGTCAGAACAAGAACATGCTGAGCATTTGAGATTGATCCTAGAGAAGCTCAGAGAGCATCAGTTGTATGCTAAGTTTAGCAAGTGTGATTTCTGGAAAAAAGAAGTTGATTTCCTTGGTCATGTGATGACAGCCGCAGGAGTAGCAGTTGACCCCGGTAAAGTTAAAGCAGTATTACATTGGGAACAGCCCAAGACGGTCTCTCATATTCACAGTTTCTTGGGATTAGCAGGGTACTATCGTCATTTCATTGAAGGATTCTCATCAATTGCTAAACCTCTTACGCAATTGTTGAAGAAAGAGAAAAGGTTCACTTGGACCCCAGCTTGTGAAGAAAGTTTTCAAGAATTGAAGAAGCGTTTGATTTCAGCCCCAATGCTGATTTTACCAGATATTCGCAAGGATTTTGATATCTATTGTGATGCTTCGCGTCAAGGATTAGGATGTGTCCTGATGCAAGAAGGAAGAGCTGTCGCTTATGCGTTGAGGTAGTTAAGGCCGCATGAAGAGAATTACCCTACCCACGATTTGGAATTAGCTGTAGTAGTGCATGCTTTGAAGATTTGGCGTCATTACCTCATTGGTAATCGCCGCTAGGTATACACAGATCATAAAAGTTTGAAATATATTTTCACCCAGTCAGATCTAAATATGAGACAGAGAAGATGGCTAGATTTAATAAAGGATTATAATCTTTGAATCCATTACCAATGTAACAGCCTCAGCCCTAATAAACAGTAATAAGGTGTTGTTCATAGCATCACTGTTCATTTTTGGCAAATTAGGCAACAGGTTACAATCTATTTTCCCCAAATTTCTATTACAAACTCCAACTTGATCAAAGCTTCAAAAGGAAATACCACTCAGTGTTGGTATTAAGACTGGGAGATATTTTATTTAAAAACCAGATGAATTATTATGGCCAAAAATAATTTTTGTGAATTTTTAGAAATTATTTTGATTTTCTGAAAAATATTTGTCTTTAAATAAACCCTATTCGGTCTAAATGAATTATTTATGTATTTCTAAAGGAAAAACAGTGGTTTCAAAATTTATTTGGGGAATATATCATCCCAGTAGCAATTCTGCAGAATATCCTAATTTTTCAAATTTATTTGCTATATTCAAAGGCCCGGTCAAACCTTTTGAAAATTTAAACTGGGCTGGTCAATCCTCTAGGTCTAAAATCTAGTCGCATCAGAAGCGACTCGGCACGCCACGTCACGCCAGTCGTCAACCCCCAAAGAAATCCCAAATAGTCTAGGTCCGCACGAACGGGCCAGATCCAATGGGCCGTTCGGACCACTCCAAACCACCCTCTCATTCTAGCCGTTGGATCAAAAACGTGTGGTGCGCGATCTCCAGGCAAAACCCTCCGTAAATGGCCGAAAATGGAAAACGTCTGGGCCGTTGAAATCTCAACGAGTGGCCCTGATCCGTTGGGACGTTCGGACCATCCGTACCTCCCCTCAATCCTGGCCGTTGGTTTGCGATTTAACGGCGATGGCCTTTGTGGGCCGAAGCTCACCAGCGCGCACTGCATCTTGGGCCGTTGAAGCAAGATCGCACGGCTCTCGTGGGTTGGGACGTTCGGACCGCCCGGAGCTCCCCTCGATCGTAGCCGTCCATGGGAGATCGCACGGTCCATATCGTCTGATACCGTTTCAATGTGTTCTGGCCACTGCATCACAGCCGCTCAGTTAGAATCGGACGGTTGTTGTTCTTTGGAGCTTCTTGTGAATCGGGCGTGGTGAGAATGCTTCTGGGACCCAATTGTCAGCGACAGTGGTTCCTCCCTTACGTGCTGTGCACCGGTGCAGCCATCCTCGCCGGCGTGGTGGTAGTGTATAGTGAATATGAGGATATTTTCTCTTGATAATTATCCTTAGTGCCACCTCATTAGCTCTAGATTGTTCTCGTGTGCTCTAGGGACCTCAACACTATATAAACCCTAGAGATGGAGCTTCTGCCATTATTGACCAAGGAGGAGCTCACCAGCTTTGTCTCCCTTCCCAGTGAAGCCTTCTGGTTCTTCCCCTTATTCAACTTCAAGAAGGCCTAAATCTCATGCTAATATGCTTTTGGGCATTTCTTGTAGGGTTGAACAAAAGGGTTCTTCTCTCTGTCACTTTGAACCAGTGAAGCACCATTTTGGGAAAAACCTCATCCTGGTGAGTTGAAGTCCATCCTTTCTTATCAAGAATGTGTCTAATGGTCTTTAGATCTTAGTTCCTTCATTTTCTTTTGGTCAGCACAAAGAAAAGAGTTGGGACCTTTACTGTTGACCAAGAACTTGATCTTTTATTCTCCAACCCTAGCTGGTAAGTCTAGATCTTGTCTCTTGTCATTGTAAGCTCTCTAAGGACACCACTAACTCACATGCATCACTCATTTGCGCATGTGATACTTCAAACTTCTTTAAACTGAAAAGTTGTTTTTATAACTTTTCGGTCTTTCATATCGTTTTCAAGAATTAGAGTTTCTCTGGTCAAGATACTAGTCTAATTAGGTCATAAGTAAACCCTAGTATCAGTAAGAGACCTTCTTTTGGTTATTAGAGCACTGGGACATTTATTAATGCAAACCTCTCCTTCTGTTAAGTATTGTCGGTTCAACCGACAAAAGGGGTCACTTTTTCTCTTTCTTTTTGTAACCGGACAGTTAAGGTTTGCATGATTGGATTGTGGTATTAATGACTTTCCAGTTAGCTCTAACTCATATTTAAGGTCATCGTTTTGTGTAATTCTCCTGGACAGCCGAAATCTAGAATTAGGTCCTTTGCTGTTTTGATCCAAATCGACAAAGATCCTTTCTGTCTTTTTCTTCTTTTTAAACCGGGTAGTTAGGGTTAGCAGTAATGGGTGGTAGTATTAATTACTTCCCAAATAGTTATAGCTTCACTTAAATTCTGTGTCTTATGCGGCTCTCCAAGCCAACCGAATTGAGTAAAAAGACTTTTGCTGTTTTTGGGTGTCGGGCAAACCGACAACCCAGGCAGCAAAGAGTCCAAAGTCATAAATTGCTATTAATGGCACTAAATGATTAGTTAGGTCACAGCACTAGCTTTAATACACTTAGCTACCGTGCAGTGTTTCATTTTTATGGGGTTGAGCTAGATAATTAATTTAATTATAAGCTGCCATGTTCCAGTTTCAAAAATTTGTAACTGTAGCTATAAGCTAAACTCAAATTTGGGTAATAAGTGCCATTAGATGGTAAATATGGGTTATTATCTTTAATATGTTAGATATAGCTTAAGCATATTGTTAACCATGCATTACCATCTTGATCATACCTTCTTTTTCATTATTTTGTCTTCTGTTAGTTCTTGTGTTTATTGGATTTTTCTGATCTTAGATACTGGGTCTTCTGAGATTGTTGAGTCTTTTGTTGAGCCACAAGAACCTGAGCAAGAGATTATATATTACTACCAAGGCAAGCATCCTCTTTGCACCATATTGATCCTACTCTTTTGAACTGTAGATTTATAAAATACAGTGATACTGATTGCATGCAATGTTCTAAAAATTATTTATGATCTGTTCCTAGTTAGTTACAACCTGAACTTGATGGTTTACCCTGAATCTGATCATACACTCAACCTAAGGTAGTATGTGATATGATAATATTTAGTTCTAAACTTGGCTTAGCCCTGTAGTCCGTAGAACGGTAATGTTTGGCAAGCTTAACTTGTCAAACCTGGGAACAACAAATAAATTTTATTTATTTTGATTCTTATTCAGTTTATTTGAATCTGAAATGATCCTTGATCTTGTTAATAAGTTGATTCAAATCTGGACAAGTGGATGCTAGTGATGGTGCCTTTGTGCACGAGAATTGGGAAATGTGGATGTCTTGTCTGGATTGATTAAGGATCAACTCGACTACCCAATTCAAGCCCCAACGCATTTCCACACGCGTGTATGGGCCTTTGTTTGGTTAAGTAAAGGGTTAATACTATTGAGTTGGAAACAGGAGAGTAAGGACATGTGTGTTGATTCCATATGGCATAGATGCTTAAGTCTTCGGGCTGTGTCGTATGCCATGTGGGTTTTATATCGATATCAGATGTTCTTAGAAGGGTGAGGACGTAGATGTGTTCCATCGCATGTACGTACCTTCAGGGCCCCGACTGCGGTCTAATATGTGTAGTGAGCACAGTTCGCATTTAATTGATTGGGTCGGCATTCCTGGCACAACATGTGGGCCCCGGTTGAATGGATGCTATCAGTCGCTATTTAAGCGGGATTAGTTACACATGGGTATTCCAACTCAATAGTATCAGCTTGTTGAAACATACCAAATCTTAGTCTCCCCGGCCGGCATACCAAAGGCAGTGTGCTATTATTCCGGAGGCTTACGGGCTAACTAAGTCGTGTGGGTAAAGATGTACACCGTTGCAAGGTTTAAAACTATTCGAATAGTCGTGTCCACGGTTATGGACGATACTTGAATTGATGTCACTTGTATAGATTTTGCTCTAAATTTCTGTTTGGGAATTATTTCGGCATGATGGTTGTCATGCACAGATTGATATTGATATGTGACTTATTATTGTTACTGTTTATGCTTATACTTGCAATTACTTACTGTTTAGTCCAAATTGATTTATTAAAATTGCTTTGTCAAAAACTTAGCAACTGTAGGTTAAGATGTATCGCTTTCTGCAAATTGAACCATTATAACCCCTCTTTTGTTAACCTTATGCATGTAAACTTTCTACTCCTTTGTATAGGTTCCATTAAACACTTTCCTTTTATCAGTTTGTGTAAGTCTTGCTGAGTACCTTTCGTACTCAGGGTTTATGACATCTTGTTGCAGGTGATGAAGGTTATCTTTATGAGATGCCCGTTAGCGCCGATGTGGGTGACGCTAACGAGTGATGCTAGTTCTAGTCTCCACGCAATAGCCTGCGGGATGGGGCCATTGGTGGTTTATGTTTATTTTGCTTCCGTTGTTTCTCTTTTGTGATGACCTTGTGCGATGTGTGTCAGAAAGTCAAAACAGAACATCAGAGACCAGCAGGTCTGTTACAACCGTTGAAGATTCCAGAGTGGAAGTGGGAAGAAATCGGAATGGATTTCATTACCGGATTACCCAAGACTCAATCGGGTTATGATTCGATTTGGGTAATAGTGGACCGTCTGACTAAAGTTGCCCATTTCTTGCCAGTTAAAACCACGTATTCAGGAGATCGTGTGGCAGAGCTGTATATGTCAAGGATTGTTAGTTTGCATAGTGTGCCCAAGAAGATAGTATCAGGTCGAGGATCTCAGTTCACCTCCCGTTTTTGGCAGAGTTTGCATGAAGCCTTAGGGACTCATCTGAATTTCAGTACTGCATATCATCCCTAGACAGATGGACAGACTAAAAGAGTCAATCGGATATTGGAAGATATGTTGAGAGCCTATGCTCTAGATAATGCTACCCATTAGGATAAGAGTTTGCCATATGCAGAATTCTCGTACAACAACAGTTATCAAGCCAGTCTTCAAATGTCGCTGTTTGAAGCTTTGTATGGTCGTGCCTGCAGAACCCCATTGAATTGGTCAGAAACTGTTGAACGTACAGTCTTCAGTCCAGATATTATTCAAGAAGCAGAAGAGCAAGTGTCCATGATCAGAGAGAGATTAAAGATAGCTCAATCAAGGCAAAAGAGTTATGTTGATAATCGTCATCGTGATCTCAGTTTCAAGCCAGAGGATTTTGTTTACCTTCGAATTACGCCCCTTAGAGGTGTGAAAAGGTTTCATGCCAAACGGAAGCTTGCCCCTCGATATGTTGGTCCGTTCAGGATTTTGGATCGCTGTGGAGAAGTGGCTTATCAATTAGAGCTGCCACAGTTACTAGCAGGAGTACATGATGTCTTTCACGTCTCTCAGTTGAAGAAGTGTCTTCGTGTGCCAGAAGAACAAGCCCCGTTGGAGTCAATTGAACTGAAAGAAGACCTCACCTACAAAGAACAACCGGTCAAGATTTTGGATGTCGCAGAACGTCAGACCAGAAGCAAGACAGTTCGTTTTTGCAAAGTACAGTGGAGCAACCACTCAGAAGGTGAAGCCACGTGGGAACGTGAAGAAGAGTTGAAAGCCGAGTTCCCTAGTCTTTTCTCCAGCTAGCCTGAATCTCGAGTCGAGATTCCTTTAAGGGGGGGAGATTTGTAACATCCCAATTTTCTGAGCTTTAAAAATCCTTTGAATAGTTAGTAGTGAGAAAATTCACCATTTAGATTTATTTGCATTTAATTCAAAAGCTTAAATATGGACCTTGAGTAACAAAACAATTTAATATGACTAAAGTCAACATGAACAATGGTCAAAACTATTTTATTTGGATTCTTTGTGCTTAGATATATTTTTTAGATTTTTCTAGAATTTTTCCAAGTTCATTTGCTATTGCTTATTTGAATTCTTGGTATTATCTAAAATGGAAAAGCTAATTAAAATGTTTCAAATAGCTTTGGGCCGAATCCTTCTCTTCGGCCCATTCCTGTTCACCCCGGTCCATTCTCCCGTAGCCGTCCGATCAGAGTGGGACGTCCGGATCTTCACACAAGGCCGCCTCGCCTCTCTCTCTGCGCCAGGCCACTCCTGGTCTCATCGCCGCCAGTGGACTCGCCGAGGTCGTCGTCCTCAGCGCTTTCTTCCTCGCGCGAGCGCCCGCGTCCGCCATTGCCGCTTCGAAGCTCCGTCCGACAATATCGCAAACGACCCCGATTCTTCACGCGGATGAGCCCTTCTAGAAGCCTTATCCCTCCCGCACTCGTTTCAAACGAATTTGAATTTCAAATTCGTCTCTATCCCTTTTTCTCCATGCGTTCGTTTCGGGCAGTTTGATCTCTATCGTCGTTACGCCACCTCGAGGCCGCCCGGACCCTATAAATAGGACCCCTAGGATCGCCCTGCCACCCTTTCCAAAACCCCTCATCCAATTTCCCCTCCCGAGCCCTTGCGCCATCGTGATTTGAGATTTGTGTTTTGGTCACCGAAACCCTAAACCTCCAATTCCTTCGCCGTCGGTGACGCATTGCTTCCGGGGAGTGCACTGCTGCCTTCCTCGTCTTTAGAGCCATCCCGAGGACCGTTCGTCGTCGCCGGAGCGCCACCGGAGACCCCGTCCGACAACGCCCGAAGCTCGCCGCCGCCTCAAGCTCGCCGCCAGCCGCCTCCGTCGTCCCCGACCACCCAGAGTTGCACCCAGAGGTTCGCAATAGTGCCAGCTACCCTCTCGTTCCACCCACCACCGTCGAGTCGCCGCCGTTCGCCGGAACCCTCGGTTCCCGTGCGCCGCCTCCCTGCCGCCGTCCACGTTAGCCACCACCTCAACGCCCTTCCCTCCGTGGCGCATGCGTGTCGGCCACGTAGGCGCCGCGTCAGTGCCACGTGCGCGGGTGCACCACGCCGCCCGAACCAAATCCCACACCTTCGGTGAACCCAGTCCACACTGCACCCAACCACTTACAGGTGGGACCCACATGTCGGTGGGGCACTGTACAGCCAATCCTTCGCTGACGTCAGCAGTGCGCAATATTCCGATTTTTCTATTCAGAAATAATTCGGGAAATTCGTGTAAATCCAATTTTAGGGTTTTTCTTTAGATTCAAACTTCCAAAGGCAATAACTTTTGCATCCGAACTCCAAATCAGTCCATTCAAATTTCTAAATTCCTATAAATTCAAGATATATTTAATGGAGATTTTTATTTATTTTTTTGGAGTAGTTTTGCCTCTATTATTTATTTAGTTCGTTGGTTTGCTTCGTTTGCGAGTAGACTTCGACACTTCTGGAAGATTTGAAGAAGGAGGAGCACAACAAGACCAAGATCAATTCCTAGACCTGTTCCAAGGCAAGTCATTCTTTGACCATGATTGAATCCTAGTTTTCCAAATGTTATTTTATTTCAAAGTATTGCATTCTAATTCAAGTAATTACTTAAATACTTTTGGAAATAGCTATTAATTCCAATCTGTTATACCTTCCTTGTATAATTGATATGCCTTGATCCCTTGTCACCCTAGTTGATATTTTAGTTGGTAATATTGTAGCACCAACGTGGGTTGGTTAGATGCGATTAGGTTGCTTAGCCATGCCACGAGTCATCTATTCATGTAAAGTTGCAATTATTAACTTGACTAAGTGGCTATGTAACTTTGTGAAAATCTGTGTGTACTATGTGTCTTTGTGGCATGTGTTGCACTTAAATCAACTGGGTGGTAAAAGGTTTGGACTGAGGCGAGTGGTGGGAACTGTGTGACATGTTGGCTATGTGATATGGGAATTGAATCTGTGTGTCAAAATAATCTATGTGCCTTAGTTAGAATTTTGGGAAGTCTTGCCTCGGTCATTTAAGGACTGAACTTTGTGCGCCATTGAACTGAGCCCTTCCGTACGACCACATGCCTATTATGGGATGGGCCTAGCATAGTAAGTTACGAATTCTTGGCATTGATTGCTCAGACAGTAGGTTAGGCTATGTGAAAAGGGTGGAGGTGTGTGCTACCATGTAGTCGCATCGCGGGACGGTTCGCCGCTTCCCTGTCCAATGGTGTGTGTTGTACCATACACTGTGTTTGGTTTGGTATGACGTAAGCACATCGAGAGAATCAATGTTAAGATGAAGTTCCTGAAATGCTTTGTTACGATTAGTGCTTGCAACACTGGTTGTATCTTGTGGGTAAAGTGTACAAACTCTACAGAGTGTAAACAATCTATTGAATAGCGCGTCATGATCATGGACATGCTCGGGATTTCACACAAGGGTAGATTTTCATAAAGCGTGGGGAAGGAGCCGTGTGATCTAAATCATATGGTCAGGTGAATAATCTGTTTAGGTGTGTGTGTCTTTGTGAAATCAAATTGTTAAATTGTTATTGTCTATTTGTTTTACTTGCTTTCTATCTATTATTTGTATTCAACTGCAAATGTCGCATTTCTGCAAAAGAACCACAGGATGCCATTCCCTTGTAATAAGCCTGCATGTATAATTGCATTTCTATGGTGTGGCTTGTGAGTACGGTTGTGTACTCACGCTTGCTTTAAACTAAATCAAGCAGAAGAGGAGGAGTTCGTCGAAGGTGCCTGATCGTGGGGTCTTGATCCCAGTCGGTTGCCTATGGTGAATCGATGGGATGCCGCTACCGTTTCTATTTCCGCTGCCTTATTTCTCTGTTAGCCCTGCGTGGCTTAATAAATGTAAACTCTACCGTAAGGTCAAACTAATATTTATTAATCAAATTATTCGTTTATGTTATTATTCGCTTGTGTAGATCGATATCCATCTTTGTTGACACTGTGTGCACTAGCGTGATCCTAGACTAGTGCATTATACACAGAGGGTCCAGAATTGTATTTTTGGGTCCCGACACCAAAGTACTTAGTCAAGAGAGGTCCCATATCCCCCTCGTGTGGTTAGCACGTAATAATCGCTTGGCTTAGTGACACAAGTAACTCGGTCCTTGTTGACCCTGGCACCATTCCAGTCACACCATAAGATCACACCATCAACCATTGTGCCCAAGTCTCAAACATTTCATTTTCACTTTTAGTTTTTGACTTTACAAAGTAACAAAGCACAAAGTGCTAAGCATAATGGTAATAATAATTTTTGTGTGATCAAAGTTATCGACTAAGTCGATAACCGCCCAATTCTACCATTAGCTAAGCATTTCTAAGCAATATCAACATGTAAACTACTAAGTGATAAGAGCTCATCCAACGAACTCTAAATCACAGCAAGATATTCCTAGGCTTAGTAGTAGAGATTGAATATTTACCTACAGAATATGCATCTGTAGGATCAACTAAATGATAATACTTTAACAACAAAATAGAGCATGCATACATACAAGTTGTAAACAAAGTATTAGACTTTAAAAGTAATGGGATTGGATATGATCAAACTGCTTACCTTGCTGAAGTTGCTCACTATGCTACAGAGGGTCACTCTCAAGACCAACGTGCTCGTCGCAACCTAACGAAAGAACGAAAAAGAACCGATAAGAACGAAGAACACCGAAAAGACTCAAAAACCAACTTCAGCGAAAAACTCTGAAATTTTTACAGTAGGTAGAGCATGATTTTTAAGGAATTTAGCAATAAGAACCAATTGATTTGGATTCTTAATGCAAAAGTTATGGTCAAAACAAATCTGCTCAAAGAGGAAAAAGGTGAAAAATTCACTTTGGTTACTATTTATCTGAAATTAAATTTTTGGCACAAATTTCTAGAAAGGTGTTGCACCTGAAATTTTTATGGTAAATAAAGCACCTCATAAGATGAACAACACAATTGAGTTCACCTCATTTGGAGCTAGGATGCATTTTCTATGAATTTTTAAAGACATGAAAGAGAGCACAAGTAAATGCATTAGCAAAACTTTTAAAAACAGTAACAGGCCTAACACCTATTTTAGAACTAAGTTTATTAACAGAGGAAGCCAACAAAGTTGATTTCACTTATAAATGAACTAAAGAGAATTACTTATGCATTTTCTAAGTTAAATGAATTTTTAGAGCAATAAATAAAGCTAATCTGAAATTAAATACATTCTCAAATTTTTCTGGAGCTAAACTGAGCTTAAAACCATTTTTATATTAAATTTTAGTTAAAACCAGAAATAACAAAATTTGAATCAACCGATTTGGATTTAAAACGAATTAGTTATGAAGTTTTAGAGTTTAATACAATTTTCAGTTGACGAAAAGCAACTACCGGTAAGATCAAAATCAACGGTCCAGATTGATTTGAACTTCGGACGGTCCGAAGGTTACAACTAATCTGGATCGTGGATTTAAGGATGGAGGGCTGAGATTGAAGTGAGGTTTAGACGGTCCGAACGTTCACTTCAATCTGAGCCGTAGATCTGAAAATGAACAGCTCACAACGATCACAACACAGTCCACGCGCACAGCCCACGCAAATCTCAGCCGCAGATCCAGAAACGGACGGCTGAGGTTCGGTGGTCCGAACGTTCACAGCAATCTAGATCGTTGGATCTAGATCGGACGGTGGAGGTTCAATGGTCCGAATGTTCACCCAGATCCGGGCCGTTGATCAAAAATCGAACGGTCCACAGTGAGCCAAGGTTTAGCGCACGTGCACAGGGGAGAGGGCCCACTGTTAGAGACCGCACGGCTAAGCAAGGGGTTTAATGCGCATAGGGGTGTTTTAAAGAGCGCGGGCCTGCGTGTTAGTGGCACAAAAGCCCGGCTCAAGACAGCATTAACGCTAAGCACGGATTACAATCGAATCAATCAAAGATTAGCGCATTAATGAACAGGATTAACGTCCTAATGACAACGGTGCCGCTGCTCGCGTCCGATAATAGCCCGACGGCAAAGAACTTGTCACTGCCGGCGAGATAGGTCACGGCGGCGCACACCAAGGGTATGGATGGGTCCGCAATAGTAGTGCGCACCCTGATGGTGATGACCTCGACGGCGGTGGCGGTCCAGAACGCCGGCGAGCCGGAGGGGAGCGACAGTGAGCCACACGGCCGAAAATGAAAACACAAAGAAAAGCTCCGCAAAGGTTCTAAGAAGCAGGTGCCAGCTTCTAGGGGCTAAATAGAAGCTACCTTAGCACTGGTGGAGCTCGGAGGTGGCCGGAGTTGCTCCGGCGACGTTGGAGCTTGCCGGCACCGAAGGAGACGAAGTGAAGGTGACGGTCTGAGCAAAAACAACGCCAAAGGAGGGTAAGGTTAGCTCCACCATAGCTCACAGAGGGTCCCAGAGCGAGCAATTGGAAAATGGAGGTTTTTATGCAAAGCATTTTTCTCCAGAAATTTTAGAAGGGTTTGTTCTAGGGTTTGACCAAGAGTCAAACTGGTTTGACTTGCCTCCAAAAATTATCAAATAATTTCTAAAAATTATGAAATTTTTTAAAGGGGTCACACAGCATCCCTAGAACCAAGGAAAATTATTTCAAGAGTTGCACACAAGATTTTTAACATGGAGGTGGTGACTTTAGTCAATTGGGAATTTTGGTTTTTGATTTCCCATAATTCCTTGACAAGAATTACATAAAAGTTCAAAAACTTCAAGATGCAAGAAAAGTTTTAATTTCTACTCATTTTCTTACATTTGAAACACACACCCATATTTGGGATGTTACAACAGGACCGAGGGAAATAATCGATTAGGCAATGAACGTAGAATACATAAGGGAAGACCACAATTGAGGGCACAAGCCTCACAAGAAGAGAATATCAAACCTTAACCGATAAGAACAAACGTTGCCATTGAAACTTCGGATGTTTCCATACAACAAGAGCAGAAAGGTTAATTATGCTTCAAAAAGATAGAAATTACAAAACTTGACCCCCACCATAAGTACTTCTGCATCACTCCTTCATTTAGAATAAAACAATTTTTTTATTTTGATTACAACTCTTCTTGTCAACTCAAACAAACGAGCCTTCAGGGTCAAATCACTTGAATAATTAAAGAACCAATTGAACTTTGCAACACGTCACTTTACTCGATAAATTTCAATTACCCCATAAATCTTGAACCCCAAAAGATCAAGAATGCAACATTTGAAATATCTTCATTTAAGAGAAATCACGAAAGGCGATCAAAAGAATTTCTTTCTCTATAACAGAATCCACATCACCCTCACATTACTAACCATTTTATTAACATCAATAACATACTTTCCTTGGTAAAATTCAGTATACCTTACTATGACAGCAATACGTCTTCCAAAAGAAACACAACAAATCGTGTCATAAAATTTTCATCATCATATAAGATTGTAACAACAACTCATTCTAGAAAAGAAACCTAGTGCGCAAGTCACAAAGCTGAAACAAATCTCTTTTAACAAGCTCATACTAGTACAAGACAATATCATGAAACACTAGTTTAAAACTTATTAGATTCCGCTCATTTAACCCTTACTAACGCTCAATGTCAATAAAGCACACACTAAAAGCACTCTAGTCATTACTACTAACAATTGATGGTTTCTAATCATGGAAGCATTCATGGTCCTACCTCTGTGTGCAAACAAAAACATATATGAGAAGAGACATAACATTCTACCTTTTATTCAGAAATTAGAACGAAGTATCTTTACACTTCAACAATAGAATATTTATCAGACAAGGTTTCGTAAGTCAATACAACAACATTCATCCATTTCTTCAAACATATAGCAACAATTTAGCATGGCAAAATCAGGTGAATGTAGCATTTGTACAAATTCATCAAATATCTAAATAGAAGACAGAGTCAAGAGCCCAACACATCCATAATTAACCATCTCAAACGGTTAAATTAATTACTAGAACCAAATAATCCAATTCATTCAACAAGTTTAGAAATTTAACCAATTGAAATGATCAAACAAGTTCACTATTACTTCACACTCCCTAATAACTCCATGAGTTCCAAACATGTATAGACAAATTCTTATTCAACATTTTTCAAGAAACTACTATAGGACAATTTGAAATTACTCAACTTCACTTCTAAAGATATTAGCTAAGAAACCAAGATATTAGCTAAGAATCATTGGTTTGCACTATGCTAATACCCAACCTGATAATCCATACCATACCAATTAATTCTTTTAATTAAAACCACTTAGTTAAGTGTGACAACACAACACTAAAGGGTTTCAACATCCTCTTTCTTAAAAGAGAGGCATTAAACTTCAACTCTCAAATTAACCCAAAAGAAAGACACAAGATCAAAGTCCCACATAATAAAGAACTTGTAAAAGAAATATTCCACTGTCCAAATACCAAGCGAACAAATGAGTTATATTTTCCAACAGAGGATAAAATAGAACTTCCGTGAAAAGATCAATCTTGCAAATTCTCTATGTTCACAAGTAGCAGAAATATCGCACTAGTCGAAAGAACAATATTTGTTTCAAAGAACAAATAGAGATCAATTGGAGCTTGCCCACTACATTATAACCACCATTCAAAAGAAATTCATTAACTGCAAGAAACTACAACCAGGAAACTAAATACGAGCTCAAGGAAGACAACAACTCCATCAAAGAACTCATGCTCAACACCTATCTATGGTACTGGGGTAAGTACTTCTCTATTCCCATACCAATAACAGTGGTGTAACCTGGCAAAACCTAGAGCAACAACCACGACCTCAACTTCTCAACACCAGTTATCATCACGCATAACCGATATAATCAATTATAAACATAAGATCATCTCATAACAATCATAGAGTAAATTCATAGATATAGAAGGTCATAACATCTCATAGGTTAACAATAGTACAGAATCAATTCAGGAACAGTTCAACATGACGAAACATACCACTAGAAATGCGGATGCAATGGATTACCCAAACCCCACCTACTGTGCATAGTGTGTCAATTTAATATTTCAATTACCACAGACCTAAAGCCCGCTCTGATACAAACTGTAACACCCTGGCTATGCGGAAGCCAAGATATTACCTAGAAGTCTAGTATACATCAACAATATGAAATAATTTCAGCAATCTATCAACTAATAACATGTAAGAATCAACACATGATAGAATGATCATAAGAATTGAATCAGAATTCAACCACATATCAAACTCTAATTACCTAATCATATTGAATCATCTATGATAAACCTATCAATAAACTATTCCAAGATCACAAGTAGTTATTGAATCAACCATAGTCATAGTGAAGGATATCATCAACCATCATACTCCATTTATTACAATCCAATATTTAACAAATGAATGGAAAGGACAAGTTCAAATAATTAAAAGTGAACAATGTGAAGTGAATGCAGTATCCATGACTATTCCCTCCCAAGAATGCCGTCATCAGTGTTCACCTAAAATAAATAAACACAGGCAAGAATGAGTCCATAACTAAGCAAGTACAACAGAATCATAAGAACAATACTAAATAGGAACATAATCATCGCATTATAGAATATGAATGTAGAATGACAGAAATAATATGGATGCATGAAATGCATAATCTTCCCTTCTACTTAAACCGGTATAGCCAGTGATACACCAGTCGGTGTTCACTCAGGCCCGCATTATACAAAATGCGGGGATCCAAGGCCCGTATGAAGAATGTTTCATAACGGGGATCCAAATCTGCCCACATTGGAATGGTGGGTCTTACGTGCCCATATTGGAATGATGGGTCTTTAATTCCCACTCCCATGGATAATTCATGAACATATATGTTCAAATGAATGAATATGAATATGGGAATCATAATACCATGAAGCATGGATTAACGTATGTAGAAAGAATAAGAATCATTGAAATCTACTCATGGATCATCGACTGAAATAATAACATGAACGACAAGCAATCAACAATCATCAACAATATGAATCACAAAGGTACTTGCCTTCCGCGCTGCAAAGCGTTATGAGGCAAGGAGGATGCCACTAAACTCGAATTCTCTCCTCCTACACAATTTAATTACTTGAATAAGAAACAACGTGAATAAGACGCTACTCGCAACGCCTAATCTCATCTTCCTAAAGCCAAGGTTCATATAATTGTTCTATCCAATTTAACCAATAGTCTAGCAGGACGTTAAACTGGACAGCGGTACTAAAAACATCATATCTTTTGCTCTGAGACTCGAAAAGGAGTGATCTCAGATCCTATGAAAAGGTAACGATATCCTCCACAATAGTCTAGTTGGCTGAATCCTGTGTGTGAAGAGGTAATATCACAGACGGTTCATATTAAAAACCATTTGTGGAGTATCATAGACGGTTTTGAACACGAACCGTCTATGATAATTGTATACTTCACAGACGGTTCTAAACACAAACCGTCTGTGTAGACTTCACAGACAGTATTTAAATATAACTGTCTATGATAATACTGCTACAGCTCCCTGATGAGTTTCTTCATCACCGTCGTCGCCGATGCGTCTCTCCGCTTTGGCTCCCCGATGTGTCTCTTCGTCTGACGCGTCGAATTTATTCCTTATTTTATAAAAAGGATAATCCACCATCGAAGATGATCATCCGAACATCACTCTATACGTACCTTGATCCCATTGCTCTACGATCACATCATTGATGTATCATACGTATACGCAGCGATCACAGAGCATGACGGAGAGGACCAAGGCAAAGAGGACGATGATTGCCGTCGCTCTTCCTCACGATGTTAAACTACTTAATTGCCGTAAAATTAAATACAATCACATGACAGCATTAATTATGTACTAACCGATGAAAAAAAAGTATATCCCTTTGTCTTCAATTTTACTGTTTATTACCCTATAATTTACTTATTTATTCCGAATTGTAGGTACGGAGAACACCAAAAACACCACACCCCATGCCAGTAAAAAAAGGTTCTATATTGGAACCATATCACAGACGGTTCTATATTGGAACCGTCTGTGATGTTCAACCCTATTTATATTCGTACTCTAGGATTTGCCCCCGTCCCCCATTCAAACGATTAGTTTCGTCACTGCGCGCTAGGGTTCGGGCTCCCACATATTCCTGAGCTCGGCGCCGCCTCCTCCTCGAGCTACTTATCGCGCCTCCTCCCTTAAGCCAGCCACCTCCTCCCCAAGCCCGGTGCCCCTCCTCCCTCGAGCCCGGCACGCTCCCCGAGAGACGTCGCCGACTTCCTCGACGGCGCCTCCTCGTCCCCGAGCATGAGCCACCGCCTTCTCCTCCTCCAGCCCAGCGTGCCTCCTCCCCCGAGCACTCCTCCTCCTCCCTAAGCCCGAGTCGCTGCCTCTTGCCATCTCTTCGTGAGTTGTTTGTGTTTTTCAGAATTGATGTTGTCGATTGCCTTCTATCTTTCGTGGTATGAATTCTCTAAAATTAAGTCATCTAACATGATTTTACAATTTCCTAGCATCCATTCATAATCCTTGATGAGATATGAAATCTCCAGGGACAATAGGATAAACTGTATATGAATAATTTTGGAATCAAAGCTTATGAATTTATGGAATCAAAATCCTTGCACATAGTTTGCACATATGAATGTAAACGAACTTCTACATGGATAGAGGTGAGTTTCTACATGTTGGTGCTCTTATCTGCTTGACATGAAAACCGCAAATATTACTAGTTGTGTCCACTGATGAGATATGAAATGAATCTCCAGGGACAATAGGATGAACTGTATATGAATAATTTTGGAATCAAAGCTTACGAATCTATGGAATCAAAATCCTTGCATACAGTTTGCACATATGAATGTAAACGAACTTCTACATGTTATATGCTTTATAGATAGAGAGTTAACCATTAAGAAAACTCTTTTTTACATCCTAACATGATATCATCAACTTACCATATATTGTTATCTTATTACCATTCATGTTCTTTTTACAGAAGTTTGTGGTCTTCTTATTTAGTATGAAGAAATTTGCCGCTCAGTATTAAAATACTTGAGTGAGATGTGATTGTAATTGTCTCAGTCTTAATTATTTGTTTCAACATATTTTATATGTTTCACTAGACTTGTATTCAAGTATTATCCACGAACCACTCATATTCTAATTTCTTACAGTCATGCACTAACATGTTTTTTTTCTCTCTTTTGATAACCTAGATTCTCAATCCTTGTGACTAACTCGAGGCCTTTGTTAGCTAACTCGAGGCCTGAATTCAGCTAGCTAGCTCGCTCCTTGGGCGTTCATCCCAAACGTTAAGGTGAACCATGGCCTACTTTGTTGATCCTGACACACTGGAGTGTACGATTTGCTTCATGCCAATCCTCGACGTGGAGGATTGGCATGAAGCAAATCGTATACTCCAGTATGTCAGGTTTGATGAAGTAGGCCATGGTTCACCTGCATGTTTAGAATGAATGGCTAAGGAGCGAGCTAGCTAGTTGAATTTAGGCATTGAGTTAGCAAACAAGGGACTATGAACTATACACACACACACACACACACACACACATGAAGCCGGTTTTAAAGGCAAAAGCAGCCACTGCTTGGAGATTTTGTAGAGAAGAGGCTATCACAGACGGTTCCAACTACCAACCGTCTGTGAAACGTAAGCTATCACATATGGTTTTATCTATAAACCATCTGTGATAGTCAGCTATCATAGATGGTTCTGAGTTAATAACCGTCTATGACAGTATGCATCACAGACGGTTCAAAAACTGTCTATGATGACCTCATGTCATCACTGACCCATAAACTCAGACGGCTCATGAAACCGTTTGTGATGGTGTTTTTGAACCGTCTGTGAAGACCTTTTCTATAGTAGTGGGTCCATCTCATTGTTCACCTTGTGAAAGAGATAAAGATATACGGCCTTGTATTCCTACATCATATGTACCCGTTCGAGAGGTACATGGGAATTTTCAAGTCCTACGTACGGAATCGATCTCGACCGGAGGGCAACATCATCGAAGGTTATGTAACTGAAGAGGTCATTGAGTTCTGCGTCGACTACATGGTTCAGGTGGAACCGATAGGTGTGCATCTATCTCGTCATGAGGGGAGACTGCAGGGTATCGGGACCATCGGAAGGAAAGCAATCACTCCCGATCTGGATATGTATGCTTAAGCCCATTTCACGGTCTTACAACACATGACCCAAGTGTCCCCGTACATCGACGAGCACAAAGACATGGTACACCAACAGAATCCAGACCAGTTAGAGGTTTGGATCACGAGAGAGCACAACTGTCGGTTCAACGAATGGTTAAAGGTCCAATTCACTGGGAGGTCATCAAGTGATGATACGCTGCTATGGTTGGCAAGAAGGCCAAAATTTACAATTGTGACATGCCAAGGTCACGACATAAATGGGTACACATTTTATACGACAGCTCGGGATAGGAAGAGCACAGTTCAGAACAGCGGTGTCTGCATAGATGCGTTTCACCGCCGGGCCACGTGGGTTGAACTCCTACTATGGGTTCATAGAGGAGATTTGGGAGCTCGACTACGTACTTTTCAAGATCCCCCTGTTTCGATGCCATTGGGTTAAACTTCCGTAGGGTGTGAAGGTCGATAAGTACGGTGTCACTACTGTGGACCTCAAACGTGTCGGATACAAGAACGAACCATTCGTACTCACTAAGCAAGTTGTTCAAGTTTTTTATGTAACGGACCCAACAAATAAGAACCGTCACGTAGTTCTTCATGGAAAAAGAAGGATTGTCGGAGTTGAGAATGTTGTGGATGAGGAAGAGTACAATCAATTTGACAAGTAGCCTCCTTTTGGAGACGACATCAAGCTCGAGGAAGAAGCCAGTGAGGAAGCTTGCTATATGCGTGTCGATCATCATGAAGGGCTATATTTCAATTAAGAACTTCTTCTATTGTAATTTATTCCATAGCATGAGACATGATCTGTGTTTTCTACTCTTGGTTATTATTTCGCTGTCAATGTGGACTTGCCATGTGTTATGGACTTGTATTCTCTTATTTTGATGTCAATGTGGAATTGTCATGTGTTAATGTGTTATGGACTTGTCATCTCAGATTTTGCTGTCAATGTGGACTTCATTGTAATGTGGAATGGTAATATTATACACTTGTACAACCTATTTGTCTCACGTCATAATATGTCAAATATGATGGACTTAATGTACGTCTCTCTGCTCTTGTATGGCTTATAAAGGTATAGAATGAACTATCACTATAGGCTTATAAAGGTATAGAATGAACTATCACATAGTAGATGTGTGGCATATCACAGACAGTTCAATACTAGAACCGTCTGTGAGATGGCGCATATCACAGATGATTCTAGTATGGAATCATCTGTGATTACTTATCATAGGCGGTTCCATAATAGAACCATTTGTGATATCCCTTTATTAGAAGGGTAATGCTAGTGTTTGCGCCTTACTCGTCACTTCCCCTCCCCAGCGCCTTACTCAGTCACCCGTTCACCTCCCCACCTGAGCGTACTAGACCTTGACGCCGTCACCGCCTGAAGCCTCCTCCCCGCTAGCTCTGGTCGCCCCCTTCTTCCAGCCTTAAGCCGCGGGCCACCTCCTTCCCCTTATCGCTCCTCCTCCCCCACTGCCACCCGAAGCCCCAAGGTACATCTCCCCTCCCCCTTGTCGCTCCTTTTCCTGGTAGTGCTTAAGTATCATGCGACATCCTAATAATATTCACAATATGCTTACATTCACATGTCCGTACTATTTACCTGTAGTTCAGTAAATACATAATACCAGCATAAAGAACATACACTCATATGCTTGTCTAGTATGATGAAAGTAACTACATGTGCACCCATGCTTGTGTCATATATTCAATTCTTATCGAGTAATAAGATGCAAATTCGTAGCAATATTTCATACTTGATACATATGTGTACAGATGTAGAGTGATGCTTTGCTTATTCTCATGCAAATATCCTTTTTTTAAGAAAAAAGAATTGCTATGTCCTTTGTCAGAGGATACCGTTTTGTTGTAAATATTATCAGCCTACAAAATGTAGTATTTAACTGTAATTTTGGATGTATGCATCATCGTTTGGAAAACTTTGTTAGCAATGTAACTTGTAAGATCTGTTACAAAATTGTGTGCCAATGGATGATATACGTACTTAAGTCTCAACATGGGAGATCTTGCTGTTGAGGACTAGCTGCATATGTTCGTGGGTATAATAGTTTTGGATAACCTTGCCAAGTTCCCCAATTATCCTCAGTAGTCACTAGTCGGTAGCTAAAACTATTGTAGACAGGTAGTTAAAATTTGATGGGTAAATATGTCAGATATCATATGGTATGATGTACTACATCATAGTTTATAAATTGTTCCATGCTTCGTTCACCAACACATGTATTTATGAAATTATGTGCAATTGAGAATAAATGAGCAATGGTAAAGATCATCTCTTTCATTGAGATGAAACACCAAGTATTATAGTTCAACTCTGTGGTATGTGTCAAAACATGTTTTGCAATTTGCAGTCAACATATTCTTTGGGTCCAGGGCATGCTGTAAGTCAGGTTTTATGGGGCAATGAGAGTTTTTCCTGTTTAGAACTGGTTTTTTTTTGCTTATTGTTTGGAAGCCTGAAATTTCTGCTTGATGTTTGCATGGAAGTTATCTACTGCTGCTCCTTTACTGAGATAGCCAATTATTTTTAAAGTGAAAATTTTATTGTTATTCTATTGTGGCTGCTGCCCTATTGATAGTTCTTTTCTTTAGAAGGTGGTTGGGATTATGTAATTCTTGTTAAAGTGTCACCTGATGTAATAGAATAATATATTTTAATTGCAACCTCCAACTGGAAATTGTTGAATATGTTATAGATACAATTGTATAGAGTGAGACTTACTGAGATTTGAACAAAATTGCAAATAGAAGTCATATTTTCCCTTGCATGTGTTCTTATACAAAGAACAAGTATATATCTTTATAGTTTTGTAATTGTTGTTGCTCTATTGCTTCGATTGTTCAAGAATCAAGTATATATCTTTATAATCTTCCAACTTCTATTTTTTCTGTATAAAATATGTTTCCAAGGGAAATTATCTTCGAAAATACCTACTGGATATCAACTTGCAATCCATTTTATTTAAACTCTCAGCGTTTTGAATTCTAAAATTTTAGTTCATTGCGTATGTAACTTATATAGATAGCAAGTAAGCGAGATGGCGTCCGCACCGTCTTTGCCGCCGTCATCGACGTCGCCGAACGCGTTTGGATCTCTGAGGAAAGTGGTACGTAAGCGACATGGCAGAGGAATATCGAAATTGACTGTGGGCCAAATGACCATCATGGAGGTTAGTGCCGTTGGGATCCCTCTGAGTCCCAAGAAAGCAGCAGCGAGATTCCGGACCATCTGTGAGATACTTGAAAGGGACCGGGTCCCTATTACCACACCAAGCTGGAAGTCTCTGATGGACGTAGAGAGAGGCCAGCTGTGGACTGAAATTTCAAGCTCGTTCACTATCCTAGAAGCAGACCAGGCACGCGTGGAATGGTAGGCATTGCTTGCAATGGGACACGAGCATGCTTGTCACGAAGTACGTGCACACAGGTCGGACGCCCTTCACGAAGTATCAATTCTTGTCACAGGATATATGGGATGCCTTTGTGTAGTGAAGACGACGGCCGAATTTCAGGAGCAAAGTACAGCGCACAAAGCTCTCCAGGCACAAAACACTCACCCCCACAAACTCGGCATCGCTGGGTACGCAGGTAAAACCACGCAATGGGCGGTGGAGGACGAGAACGCTTCGGCCATTTCTTTGAGATCCTGAGACAGCGTGCGAAGTGGTTAGGCGATGGCATCAGCCACGTCTTCGGGCAGCATCTCTTTCACAAAGCCGGCAGACGAGGAAGTGTCCCAACTTCTGGTAAATATGTCAACCTACCTAGTTGTTAATAAGTCCATAACTTCATAGTATCTAAAATAACATGATGACCTCTTGCAGCAAGCATTGACTACTGAATCTTCCGAAGGCTCCTTGGTAGCAGACAGGGAGAAGGATATACTATCCATGGCACTGGGAAATAACGAGCACCCGGGTCGGATGCGAGGCATTAGGGTTTACGTATCTTGGAGGGATGGATTCGCACACGACTCCTGCATGTATAGGAGTAGGAAGAGATCCAAGGGCGAGCGCGAGGACCGTTTGGTAGAGGAGATTAATGCGAGACTTACTGCAAAATTTCAAGGACAGGTAACAAGATTGTAGGATCAAATGAATGAACTCCTCAACCAGTCGCAAGCCACCCTCGTTATTTTGGCAGCTAGTCCTCCTCAACATCGGAGTAGCATCGCCTCCACACAAGATTATCAAGACTCTCTTACCTTTAAACCAGGAGAGTCAATACTTTGATCATTTTGAGCCTACATTTTATCCAAATTATGTTCTCTTAAAGTAGCAAATTGCATGCTTTAATTCCTTAAGAAAATGTATGTTAAATCTTAAGGTAGTTAAATACCAACTTGATGATTAAATAATTACTATACCATCCTTGGTAATTAAATCCATGAATCCTTGTCACCCTAGTAATTATATGGTAACTATACTAGCTTTAGGTTGTACTTAAGTGACATGCTAGTCTTGCTTAAGTACCACGGCGTTAAATGCCCTAATCATCATCTTTTAATTATAAAAATCATTTTGGGCAGTCATTGTATGGACATGATTGAAATAATTGAGTTAACTTGGTTTTACTTCCTGAAACCCAAATAACTGCTATTACCGTCTAGGCGGATGATGTGATGGATGGTATGATGACGGGTGCTAATGCAGCCCAAGGAATGTTGGTTTGCGGATGGTATGTGGAATGAACCATCCAGATAACCCAAAGGACTTAATCCTGTGATGACCTCCCAATGTAAAACAGTGCAACCACAAGTCTATTGTGTTGACCTGGCTGAATAATTTGTATCTATCAGTATGAGATGCACTAGGTAGATGACCTGCGACGCCGTAAGCCTTCGCGGCGAAAGGGTCAGGGTGCACGTCAAAAGTCGCTAAGAGGACGCAAGAGGGTGTCTAGGTAAGGGTCGATGGGTCTATGTGAGCGTAACCCTTCTCAGGCGAAATCTTAGCGGGTTTATCTAATACTGAGGGAGGCATTGTAAAGGCCTTAAGATAATCTCTCCTTGATTCACATGTCTACGAAAACATGTGTACATATCAAGATGATTACCTCTTGTGGGTAAAGTGTACAACCTCTACAGAGTAATAAACTATTTGAACAGCCATGCCTACAGTCAAAGGCGGACATGGGAACTTACTAGAGTTAGTTCTATTTATAAAACTTTGTGGGTGGAATAAAAATGTGTCAGGCCAATGTGACCCTGATTTGGATTTTCCTAGGAAAATGAACCCAGTGTTGTTAATAGGTGGAGGTAACCACAATCAAAATTAAGCATATGGTGGAGGTAGCCTCTGCTGTTATTTAATATTGCATAATTATTCTCTTTAATAAAATGCGATTTGGTTAAAATGCTATGCGATAGGAATTACTAATATTGATAATCGAAAATATTGCTTTAGCAAATAAAAGAACCCGAGCCATCCTTGCTAAGCCTTGCATGTATATTACTGCATCTTGTGTGTTGGCTCGCGAGCACAGAAGTTGTGCTCACCCTGGCTCTTTCCCCCAACCTTCAGAAGCCGTGGATCCTAGACATTATGCACACTACGAGGATCCAGACGTTGAAGGCTGATGTGACGTGGCCCGATCTTCCGAAAGGTACTGATAAGTCGATTGAGGAGAACTCGACGTTGATGATCCAAAGGCTCCGACCAAAACAGATCGAACCCCTCACAATCACTACACCACTGCTCCGTTGGTTATCAACCGTGCCGAACGCGGTTGACCTCGCCAAGAAGGCTATCTCCTGCAAGCGAATCGAGAACACAAGCAAGAGAGTAGAAGATGCAATCTGAAATTGTATTGCGAATAAATCTTTAAGTTCACAAGTTGGGGTTTCTCAACCGAACAAACGGCGAAACTGCTATGCAGAATAATCCTTAAGAAAAACCCAAGAAAAACTAAAGGGGTGTGGCCTCCTTATATAGGGGAGGGGGAGCCACACATAGAAAACAACTAGCGGGGTGGTACTATTAGTCATGGGTACTGTTCACGTGAACAGTAACCATGCCCCGGGTGGGCCGCCGGTAGATGGACCAAGTTCAGTATGATTACAAAGCCCAGTTTGGCCCAAACAAGTGATATGACGCCTTCTTTTGATGATTCCGATCAGTCCAAAAGGAATTTAGAGCTGGGGCCAGATCCGTTGGAAAGAGGACGAAATCAGCTTTCCAACAAGTACTCGTGGACCTCCAACGGACGCCGTATGTGAAAGTTATGGGCGTTTGAAGTCAGTGCTGTCAGGCTGATTCCGAATTGATCTGATCAAAATGTATCGGCTTGAACTCTGATTGGCACATCAGTAGCACCATGGCATGTAAACATAGTACCATGGCATGTAGACATAGCACCATGGCATGTAGGCGTGGCGCGATCAATTGGGTAATATGGTGTTGCGATGGCCGACAGTCCTATTGGAGAGGATGTTGTTGAAGTAGAGGATGCGGTCACGGCGAGTCGAAGCGATGGTTGCATCCTTAGGGTCGGTGTCCTTATCATCCTCCCTTTCTTGAATTTGAGTCGTCCTCGACTCATTTGTTTTCTCAGTCATCACTTTCCTGCAAAAGATTAGTAGCAACAGGAGGCAAAGAAATATCCTCTAATGTATCTTTGTACACCGCACAGTTTGGCAAGGTCGCTCCCGGAATTAAATAATTTTGGTGCTCAATCCCTCTAATATGTGGTAGTCCCAAGGATATTTCAGCAACATCAGATTTGATTGCAAGCATGACACAACCCTTTAATTTAATTCCCTTAGTCTTAGAACTAGGTTCCAACTTCTCTTTCTTAAGTGGGAAAACGTTCTTTATTACTTGCTGATTTTCAGATTCTTGTTCAAGTTCTTTCTTCTCATTTTCAGCTATCTCTTTTTCATATTTCAAAATTTCAGCAGGTGTCAAAGGTAGCAAAGTTATTTTCTTCCGTTTGTGCACAAGGGAGTACTTATTACTTCTACCATGATGAGTTGCATCGGTATCAAATTTCCATGGACGTCCTAATAAAAGTGAGCAGGCTTGCATAGGCACTACGTCGAAATCAGCAACATCATGATAGGAACCAATGGAAAAATGCACTCTCGCAGATTGTGTTACCTTCACCTTACATTGTTGTTGAACCACTTGAATGTGGTGCGGGTGAGGATGTGCGTGTGGTCAAGCCAAGCTTCTTGACCAACCCTGAATTCACCAAGTTATTCTTGCTCCGCCATCAATTATGACACGAACACGGCAATCCTTGATGATGAGGAACATCTGAAACAAATTATGGTATTTGTAGCTTCTCCGTTTGCTCCTTTGAGTGCTCAATACTGCTGCACAATTAGAGTCCTATAATGCTTATTTAGCGATGGCACCTAAGACTTCCCCATCGTCGCTATCGCCTCATGATCATCATCATTACCGCAAGGTTAGTGGCAAAACATATTCATCCTCAACATCACTAGCACTTACATAACCACCGTCTTACATGCATGCATGTGCCCGCCACGACTTGGGCAATCTCTCATGAAGTGGCCCATCCCTTTACAACGATGGCACACAATACCGTCATATGACCCGTGGAAGCAACCGATGAAGAGCTCGGGCTGGTGCTTGCACACTAGTAGATTTGCTCGTTTGGTGCGCGTGGCGGTGGTGGCGGTCTTTGTTGAGCGCGCCCTACTCACGAGAGGGGCAGCGATCGAAAAAAGCAGGAGGTGGGGCAGTATTGGCTTGCCCGGCGTCGATCTCGATGTAGGCGTACTTCCAAAGTTGTTCCTAGTCCTTTGTTGTCTACCACCGCAATTCCTTTTACGCCAAACAAGCAAATTTGGAACAACCTATTGATATCATTATAGTCTTTGTAATCAACTATGTCTTGAATTTCTCGCCTTAAACCCCCATAAAAGCGAGCCATCTTATCCTCCTCATCCTCGATAACATTACAACGCAGCATGCTTATTTGTAGTTCTTGATAATATTCCTCGACAGATCTATTACCTTGGTCTAAGCGCTGTAATTTCTTAAGCATATCACGTTTAAAAGCAGGAGGAACAAATCTAGCACGCATAGCTACCATCAATCTATCCCATGTATCAGGTGTTAAGCCAGAATTAACGACTTGATTCCACCAAATGATAGCAAAATCTTTAAATTCACTAGTAGCTTGCCTGACTCTATGCACTTCAGGAACTAGATGGGCATTAAATTTTTGTTCAACTGTCATCTCCCAATCTAGATAAATTTCAGCATCATAAACACCCGCAAAAGATGGTATAGTAAATTTAACTTTAGCAAATGGGTCATCATTAACACGGGTATTGTGGTGCTGAAAATTATTACCTCTCATACCGTGACGGTTGTGATGTAGGCGGTGTCGTTGACGTGCATCTTAGGCATCAAGAGCAGCGCCGGCGTCGCGGTTTTGCCTCTCATTATCATCTCCCTCCTCAAGATCTTGGCCTGCATCATGATCATACTCGCGTCTATCGTTTGGTGGCCGATTCACCATTCTTTCAAGGCATGTAGTGAGCGCTGCAATACTATCGTTGATGGAGCGCTGCGATGTAACCGTCATAGCTTGAAGCTTCCTATCGATGTCCTCATTAATGGTAGTGCGTTGTTCATCAAAGAGCATCATGAGCTCTCCCTTTACAACACATTCTTCCTCATCAGACGTCTCACCTGTCATGGTTAGTAGAAAACAAAAGACAACACAAAGGTATTATCCCTTTCAACTACTAGATGGTGGAAAGGTGGGATCACACACTCTCAAGCTTCTTACCACACTCTTACAAGTGTTCTTACCAATGTAGCAGGTGGTACAACCGGTGGCTGGTTCGTGATACTGTGTCGAGCGTGGGTTCGATTGCAAGAGGGGATCTGTTCTAATCAAGAGTAGGTGGAGCTTGGCAGGCTTCAATATGGTAGCAAGGAATAGCAATTATTCAATTCAGTATGCAAAGTTGAATAGCAGTTCAAAGTACTAGTCAAAAGTGCTGATCCTAGTATAAACCAAGCCTAGCTAGAGCAACTCACAAGACGACTAGTAGTAACAGCGGACGACCAAACTGAACAAAGAGGCAGCTCTGAATATATATATATATATTTTTCTCTTTCTTTGTTCTTCTTATTTTTTTTCCTTTGTTTTTTTTTCTTCTTCTGTTTTTCGTTTCTTTTTTTTTCTTTTTTTTTTCAGAAAACTACTGGGAACCGCACGGCTCTTTTTTTCCGGCTGCTACAGTAACCGAACTCGTGCTACAGTAGCAGAAAACGTGTGCTACAGTAAGCCGATTTCTGGAATTTGGAATTTGTTGACTCACGTTAACCAAGAACGGGAAAAGGACAGGCTAGCTCTGGTGATTAAAGTAAACACAAAACTTGGACCTGTGCAGCTTTGAGATTTAATAAACAAAGTCGGGACCTGTGCCGCTGCAGATTGAATAAACAAAGGTCGGACCAGTTGGAGAAACCAGATTGGCGTGATGTCAAGTTTTGCTTAGGGACGAGCACCGACGCGTGTGCTTGGAGGGGTTCACCTGCTGCATTCGCTCGCGATGACGCGCCGATGCACTCGTTGCTAGTGGACTGAGGACCGATGCAGGTGGACCGAGGACGAAGGACCGCGCTGGCGCTGAAGGACTGATGGACGCAGCAGATGACGAACGAGCGTCGAGCGTCCAGGCACGCGCACTTCCTCGGGAGCGCGGCGATGAACACTGGCGGACAAAGATGCGCTCCGTGACGGCGGCAGGCAGAATAGATCTGCTTTTTTTTTGTTTTTCAAAGGACAGGACTAGACGATTTGTAGATACTCTAAATTAGACCAATCTAGACAGAAAACCAGCACAATGACTTGACGATGCAACGACAATTCAACAACGCAAAACTGAAAGAATAAATTGCAAAGGCACAAAGGGTGATGGGACAGCGGAAGAATACAACGAACAAATATTTTTGTGGGGCTAATTTTCTAAGGTTTTAGGACGATGAACATAAACTAATCTAAAGGGGAAAATGTGATTACCTAACATGCAACCTTTGCTCTGATACCAACTGATGTGACGGTGGCCCGATCTTCCGAAAGGTACTGATAAGTCGATTGAGGAGAACTCGACGTTGATGATCCAAAGGCTCTGACCAAAACAGATCGAACCCCTCGCAGTCACTACACCACTGCTCCGTTGGTTATCAACCGTGCCGAACGCGGTTGACCTCGCCAAGAAGGCTATCTCCTGCAAGCGAATCGAGAACACAAGCAAGAGAGTAGAAGATGCAATCTGAAATTGTATTGCGAATAAATCTTTAAGTTCACAAGTTGGGGTTTCTCAACCGAACAAACGGCGAAACTGCTATGCAGAATAATCCTTAAGAAAAACCCAAGAAAAACTAAAGGGGTGTGTCCTCCTTATATAGGGGAGGGGGAGCCACACATAGAAAACAACTAGCGGGGTGGTACTATCGGTCATGGGTACTGTTCACGTGAACAGTACCACGCCCCGGGTGGGTCGCCGGTAGATGGACCAAGTTCAGTATGATTACAAAGCTCAGTTTGGCCCAAACAAGTGATATGACGCCTTCTTTTGATGATTGTGATCAGTCCAGAAGGAATTTGGAGGTGAGGCCAGATCCGTTGGAAAGAGGACGAAATCAGCTTTCGAACAAGTACTCGTGGACTTCCAACGGACGCAGTATGTGAATGTTATGGGCGTTTGAAGTCAGTGCTGTCAGGCTGATTCCGAATTGATCTGATCAAAATGTATCCAGCTTGAACTCTTGATTGGCACATGCAGTAGCACCATGGCATGTAAACATAGTACCATGGCATGTAGACGTAGCGCGATCCAATTGGGTAATATGGTGTTGCAGTAGCCGACAGTCCTATTGGAGAGGATGTTGTTGAAGTAGAGGATGCAGTGCAGCAGGTCGAAGCAGTGGTTGCATCCTTAGGGTCGGTGTCCTTATCAAAGGCCAAGGAGCTGATGAAGAGTAGTTTAGTTCTTTTAGTCTAGGTCTCGCCTCAGTCTCGCTACCTCAGTCGATGCTTGCCTACAACCAATACTATCCATTTCATTGGGTAATATCGGTTGTTAACGAGCTACCCCAGTCGCTTGCCTGTGGAGAGATGTACTCTACCTCTTTTGGCTTTCGCTGTCGTTTCCACTACTTTTGTGATGTAATCATTTGAACTATTCGGTCCTTATTGTAAAACTTGACCCGATGCGGTTTACGAATTTGTTTTTGGAAGCTCCTGACACAATATGGTTTGTTGTGTAAATTTTTCAGAATTTATGTGTTTTGTATTTGCCTGGAAAATTCTTTCAAGCTGCTATTTGCATATAATTTCAATATTTGATTTATGAGCAAAAGTTTAAAAACATCATCAAAATATTTTTCCCACATATAAACATGCTCTAAATTGTTCCCTCATTTATTTTCACTATACTTTCCTATAATTAGGATTTTTGGAATCACTACTACAAAACAGCCAATAGTGGATGCCTCATCACAGACGGTTAAAATGGAACCGTTTGTGTTGGGTCTGTCAGGACCAGGCATTTGCCGTGCCAGCCTATCACGGATGGTCCGTCTCACAAACCGTCTGTGAAAGTCATTATCACAGACGGTTCTTTAATAGAACCGTCTGTGATAATTCACAGACAGTTCTATTCACAAACCATCTGTGATAATCCAGCTAATCACAGACGGTTCTCACTAGGAACCATCAGTGAATTATCACAGATGGTTCCTAATAAGAATCGTCTGTGATTAGTTGGATTATTACAGACGGTTTGTGAATAGAACCGTCTATGAATTATCACAGACAGTTCTTAATGAGAACCGTCTGTGATAATGAGTTATCACAGACGGTCCCATTATCACAGACGGTTCTCATTAAGAACCATCTGTGATATCCTGGCATTATGTATTTCCACCCAACACAACCTCTGCCGCAACCCTGCCGCTTTGCCGCTGCCTCTGCCGCAACCCTACTGCTCTGCCCCCATTGCGCCAGCTTAGAGAAGAGAAGGTCGGACCCCTGCCCCTAGCACCTCCTCCACCCCGCTGCCTCCTCCCCCATTGTGCCACCTTGTCGAACCCGGGAGCGAAGGATCTCGAATTCTCTGTGTTCATACACCAGTCCAGGATTTCTAGTGTACACAGTTAAACAAAAGTGATAATCAAAACATATCACGCATTTTATTAATAATTATTGAGTTTATTACAATCAGACTGAGGCCAAATAAAGTAAAACACAATGGAAATAAAATAGTAGTAGTAGACCCAACGATTAGCCACGAGGCAATCATGCGGGGAGCGTGGCCTAAGCATCGATGTCCTCACTTTGTCTTGATAGAAGTCTTCTCTGAATAAAGATTATTCAGAAGAGTAAGCACTACCCTTGTGCTTGCAAGTTACACCGTAAAATGTGATTGAATGCATGCATAAAGTGAGCAAAGGGTAATGGCGGGGTTTATTTGCATAAGACAGACATTTTAGGTTTAAATACTCTTAGTAATTTCCAAGGCCATTTTAGAATTTAATAAGATCAAAATCATATTTCGATTTCTCAATGTCAAGCGTGGGATGAACCTCCATACACAAATGGTGAAGGACTACCCCCTTACACCGAACTTACGCCCAATCCCATTTTCATAAACCGGTGACAAAGTCTTTTCAAACAAAATCGAGAGACTAACTTTGAGTGGCTACATTAAGCATGTCCATGACCGTGGACACGGCTATTGAATAGATTAATACTCTGCGAGTTGGTGCAGCTTTACCCACAAGAGATAGTTTGCTTATTATGTCGGCCAATACTGCGCTTAGTAGGCGTGCGACTAAGCGACTATCACGAGGCCTTTACCCTACATTATTTCAACATAATTATGCGCTAAGGTTTAAGTCGAAGGCTTCGCGCAAGCGACTACCCCTCTTGCGCCATGTGGGTATAATCAATAAGTCTTCACGACTCCCACATCTTTCCAAGACATAAACATGGTGAAATGATATAGCTTATTTGGCCAAGTCTGTCCCATTCGGACTTGTGGTGGTGCGAGTTTGGCTTAACATCCATGACATGAACCGGTCTTTACATGGTAGGCGACTTCCAAAACAAACCACAGGTCTCAACCATTATTTGTATTGAGCCGTGCATGAACTTGCACCCACCAACAATCCAATTCACCCAAGTCTAAACCAATCTCATTTATTTTTCCTTTGTCAAAACATTTTCCAATCACCTATGGTAAAACAATACCATAGATTCCTTTTCAAAATAACTTTGTATTTTGGCAAAATTCCCCAAATCATCTTTTGGTCTAAGCAATGACTAAGCATAATTATCTTAATTATTTTACTAAGGTGACAAGGCATGGCATTCCAAACATCAATATTGGCTATACAAAGGAATTGGCATAACTAATAATTAAAACAGGAATTTAAAATACTTGAATAAAAATATGCATGCAATAATAACTTTAAAAACAGAATTAATTACTTTGAAATACTGGGATCAAGATGGTCAAGAATGTAACTTGCCTTCGTTGAAGTCTTGAGATTCTAAACCCTCTGAAGGATCTACCTCTCCGGAATCGTCAAAGTCTATACACGAAAGCACGATAAATTCAAATAAATCCAAAAAGACAAATCAAACTAACTCCAAATGAAATAATTTTATTTTATTTAGCTAGATAATAATTTTATAAGATTTTAGCAATTTGAATCACTCAATTTGAAGTTGAGGTTCAAAAGATATGAATTTTACAAGTTTTAGCCTAAATCTGATATTTAAAAGAATTTCTAAATTTAAATACAGAATCAAAATAGCTTCAAATTAAATAATTTTGGTTTAGTTAGCTAGATAATGATTTTACATGAATTTAGAAATTTGGAGCACCCAATTTGGAGATTGGATGCAAAAGTTATGAATTTTAGAAGTTCAAACCTAAATCTGAAATTTAAATGAATTTCGATTTATTTTCTAAAGGAAAATCCATTTATTGCGCAAGCTGGCATCAGCCAAAGTGTTTCGGGATTTAAAAGAAATTAAATTAATTTCGGACATGTGGGCCCCATGTGTCATAGACACGGCTTACATGGACCAAGTCTATGTGGTGATTGGCTTGGGAGTTGGTCTTGTGTGGTGATGTGGCGCCACATGGGCTCCACGTCGGACACGAGGTGAGGTGGCGCTGGAGTGGCGCCGATGTGGACTAGCCATGCCAGGCCGACACACCGCGGCGATCTTGGCGACGAGCCCGGGCGTTATATGCCACGGCGAGGTGAGGATGTCGCAAAGAGAGGGTGAGATCTTGAGCGTGATGCTCACCGGAATTGCGGAATCTTGGCGGTAAGGTGGTCGGCGGCGAGGTTAGCGGCGGCGCCACGGGTCGTTGATGAGGGAGGTGCTCGGGATTCCACGGCACCGTGAGGCGCGCAATGGCCAGCGGACGAGATGGTGATCTTGCGTAGATGTGGACGACGCGAGGCTGGGGCGGAGGCGAGGCGCGGTTGGCGAAAAACCGAAGGTTCACCGCCGTGAAGAACCTTGAAATCGGCGCTTCTGAGGAGGAGGAGAGCAATGGGTGGTGGTCTTTGTGGGGTGGAAGGAAGGCGCTCCGGGGCTCCTTTTATAGGGCGGGGAGGCGAAGCCGTGGGGCGCAAGAAGGCCAGCGGCACGATGGCGAGATTAAGGGATTCGAGACGCGGGATGGAAAAAAAAGGCCGTGTCGGGCGGAGGAGATCGAGGTTTAAATCGCGCGTCAATTTGGGGATCTTGGCGGATTTGAAGCATATAGGAACTTTGAAATCGCGTCAATGGCGGACGCTGGCGAAAAAGGAAGAACAGCGGGAAGAAAGGAAAGAGGAAGAAGCCTGATAACGATGGTCCCACCTGTCGTGGCGACAAAGAAGAAAAAGCGGTAGCGTGTGAGGCGTTCGATGCCGATCAACGGCTGCGGTGAGAGGAGAATGTAGCAGGGAGGAAGCGGGCAGCTTGGGCATACGTCTTGTGAGGAGGTCAGGGCGGACGAGTTTCGCCCAAACAACTTGTTTGTGAATTTCTAATGTTTTAACAATTGTTTTAATTCGATAATTAAAAGAGGCTTTAGAAAATAGCAAATAAATTCCAAAAATTCTAGAAAAATTCACGAAATTCCTAGAATCATTTTGGACTTAAATAAAATAATTTTAACTTAAACTTGTTAATAGTTTTTGTAATTAAATTTGTTTTAGCTTTAAGGTTATTAATGAGAGCTTTAGAAAATTTGGAAAATCCATAAAAATAAATAAGTTTCAAGTTTTCTCAGAAATTAAAATTTTGGGCTGTTACAAACCTACCCCCCTTAAAGGAATCTCGACCAAGATTGAGACTTGAATTAGCAAAAAGGTGGGGATACTCGGCTTTCAAATCTTCTTCTCGCTCCCGGTGGCTTCTTCTTGAATGATTGCTCCTTGAACCTTGCATGGCGGATGACTTTGCTTCGGTGACTCGTTACGCCACATCGAGAATCTTGATTGGTTGCTCTCTCGTCGTGAGGTCTTCTGAAGGTCGATGTTCTCAAGGGTGTTTCTTCTGTTGGCACTTTCGGAGACACTTCTTGAGTTGAGAGGCGTGGAAGGCGTCGTGGATTGCCGACAAGGAGGTTGGAAGTTCAAGCTTATATGCAACTTCACCTCTCTTGGCCAAAATCTTGTAAGGTCCCACAAATCTAGGTGCAAGTTTTCCTTGGTGGGAACTTTTTACCCCTCGAAGTGGAGTAACCACGAGATAAACAAAGTCTCCTATTTCAAAGGTTAATTCTCTTGACGGTTATCGGCGTAACTCTTACGTCGAGATTGGGCCACCTTGAGCGTTCCTTATCGCTTTAACCTTGCTTTCGACTTCTTTTATCAATTCGGTCCAAAGAATTGATGCTCTCCTACTTCATCCCAAAGAAGCGGGGTTACGCATTTTCTACCATACAAAGCTTCAAATGGAGACATCGTGAGGTGGCTTGGTAACTATTGTTGTCTGAGAATTGCATAGGCGATTCTTGTCCCAACTTTCCCATAATCTAAGGCACGGGCTCGAAGCATGTCTTCAAGAACTTGGTTGACACGTTGATCGGCCGTCTGTCTGTGGGTGATAAGCGATCTTGAAGTTGAGTCTTGTTCCCAAAGCCGTGCAAACTCTGCGGAATCTTGATGTGAGCGAGAGCCTCTATCGGACCACGATCTTCTTGGGTACTCGTGTGAGCAGACAATCTTGGCCATATACAATTCCGCTAGTGGTACATACGTAAGTGGTCTTGGTGGAATAAAGTGAGCTACTTTAGTTAACGGTCAATTATCACCGAGATGGAATCACATCTGTTTGGGTCCTAGGAGTCGATGATGAAATCCATACCAACTTCCTCCACTTCCATTAGGGAATTGGTAATGGTTATAACAGACCGGTAGTCTTTGGTGTTCTACCTTGACTTCGTGACAAACATCTGTGCAAGCGACGAACTTCGGCGATTTCTCGCTTCATCTTGACCCACCAATATTTCTCCTTTAGATCTGGTACATCTTCGTGCTTAGGGATGGTTGGAGTATGGCGATTCGTGAGCTTCCTTTAGAATCATTGTTTTATCTCGATGGTTGGGCACACATATCGATCTCCAAACCACCTTGTTCCTTGTTCATCCTCGAGAAAATCACAGGGCTTTGCCTTTTCTCATATTCTTCTTGATTTCCTTGATGTCGTCATCTTCTAGCTTTTTTTTCCACGATCGATTACGAAGAGTGGGTTGAACTTCAAAAGCGTTCACATAGCCTTGCTTGACAATCTCCAAGTTCAGTGCTTGATTCTTTATATAATTTTGGTGATTATTACGAACCAAAATGGTGTTTACTGTCGCCTTTACGCTTTCGAGCATCTGCAACAACATTTGCTTTGCGGGATGATAATGAATTCCAAGGTCGTAATCTTTTATCAACTCTAACCATCTTCTCTGTCGGAGGTTGAGTTGAGTGGGTAAAGATGTATTTGGACTCTTATGATCGTGTAAATCTCTAGCGGTTACCAATGAGGTAATGCTTGCGGATCTTCAAAGCATGCACAATTCTTGCTAACTTCGAGATCATGAGTTGGGTAATTTCCTCGTGTGGCCTCAAGCGGCGGGATGCATAAGCCCGACTTTGCCTTCTGCATCGGGACACATCAAGACCTTGTCGAGATCGTCGCGAAGATTTCAAAGTCCTTATGAATATCGGGTAATACTAGCACAGTCAGAAACTAAACTCTTCTTGACTCTGGAAACTCTTCTCGCGAGCATCTGTCCATTCAAACTTCTTTTCCTTCTTGAAGTTGTGTCATAGGCCTCATTGTCTTGGAGAATCCTTCAATGAACTGCGGTAATAACAAGCTAGTCAAGAAACTCCTTACTACGTGACGGACTTTGGTTGCTTCAATCCATAGCGGCTTCAACCTTGGTGGGTCTCTGACAACTCCTCCTAGCGACACGATATGACCAAGGAAGGCCACTTGTTTTAGCGAGTCGCTCTTCTTTGAATTTGGCGTAAAAGTGATGTTCTCTAAGTTTCTCCAAAATCATCCTTAGGTGCTTCTCGTGTTCTTCTTCATCCTTTGAATAAATGAGAATGTCATCGATGAAAACAACCACAAACTTATCCAAGAATTCCATGAACACTTTGTTCATCATATTCATAAATGGCGAGGCGTTTGTCAAACCGAAAGACATATTTGTAAATTCATACAACCCATATCTGGTCGTGAAAGGCGGTCTTTGGGATATCTTGGCGGATCTTTAGTTGATGATAGCGGATCGTAGATCGATCTTGAAGATGCTTGCTCCCTTCAATTGATCGAGCGGATCATCAATCTGAGTAGCGGATACTTGTTCTTGATCGTCACCTCATTGAGCGATCTATAATCCACACACATTCGCATACTATTGTCCTTCTTCTTGACAAATAATGCGGGTGCTCCCCAAGGTGATGAACTTGGTGGGATATAACCTTTGCTCCTTAGTTCTTCAATTTGTTTCTTGACTCTGCTAGTTCATTGGTAGGCATTCTATAGGGTTAAGCGAGATTAGGCGGTCCAGGACTATGTCAATTAAGAACATTACGTCCCTATCCGGTGGCATCTTAGGAGTAACTCATTAGGAAAAACATCTGGGTATTCTTGCTGTGGTATGTCTTCAAGCTTTATTTCCTTCAAAATTTGGTCGGGGATGGAACTTCCTCGGTCGATAACTTGGAGTGCAATTCTCTTGATTCTCCTTGTGCATTGGTGAGGTGATAGATCTATTAGCACGATCTATCATCACTGATTCTTGGCTAGCTTGATCCATTCCAAGAATCACATCGAGACCTTGGGATTGCGGGACTATCAAGTCCGCTAGAAAAGGTACTCGGATATTTCAAGGGTAAGGTTTGGGCATAGAAGCTGGTTCTCATTTGAGCCGAGAGTGGACTATCATAGGGTTAACTAAAGAAGATAGGTAACCCATATTTTCCCTAAATTTATCGGAAACAAAGGAATCGATGCTCGGAATCAAATAGGATGATCTTTGATCTTGAATTAACAAGCGTAACAAGAATGACATTGGTCTTTGCTTGAGCTTCCTCGGCGGTGATGTGGTTAACTCGCCCATATAACTGATTTGTCTTTGTGGCGGCGGGGTTTTGCGATAGCTTGGACTCGGTTTAGGGGCAGGTGGAAATGACTTCTTAGGACACCTATTGGCGAAGTGTCCCTTCTCGATAGTGATAGCAAGTAATCTCGAAGAGTTCTTGATTTGGGCCTCCAATGAGCGAGTTGTGGATTTGGAAGTGTTGGCGCGTTGCCTTTGGTGCGGGAGTTCTGGATGTGGTAGTGAAATCTTCCGCAGCTGCTGAAGTGAGGTTGGCGGCGAGGTTTGGGTTGCCCTCGAGTTGAACCTCTGGCGGCCATCCTCGCTTGCAGTTCTCCATCTCTATATGTTTGCCTTCTGGCGAATGCCTTGTCCTGGCTGTTGGAAGTTAGTGAAGTCTGAGAAATCGAGTTGGGCGAGATATCTCATCATTGATCCTTCCATGAACTTTTCTGCTGTCTTCATCTCTGCTCGTCATGCGGGGCATAGCGAGCAAAATTGGTTGAACTTATCGCGGTACTCGCTCCTTGGCGGTTGCCTTAGTGAAGCGCGTTGAATTCCTTCTTTTTCAATGCCATCATCCTGCGGGAATGTGAGCATAATGGAAGGCTTCGCACAAACTCGTCCCAAGTGATAGCTTGGCGTTGGCATGGGTGATCAGAGGTTGTCCCACCACTCGGCGGGACCAGCGAGTTGGTGGCGGCGAAAAGTACCCTCTCGCGATCCGAGCAGGTAATATCAACTTCTTCCCTATGGCGCGGAGCCAATCGTCGGCGTCCATAGGTTGATCTTCTTGAGCGTCGGAGGATGCATCCTCATGAACTCAGACATTGACAACTTTTGCGGGGTGGGGGTGGAGGTGGAGGTGGAGCATGGGTTGCGGCTTGCATGTTACGAGCAGCTGGCGAGTGATTGGGCGACAAACTCATCATATGTGTCTGGTGAGCCATTATCTGGCGCCGATCGAGGCTCTTGATCGGTGGAGGTGGTGGGCTGCGGGGCGGGGTTTTCTGGTAATCCAGCGTTCTCGTTTCCTGACCTTGAAACCTTGCTTGCATGCTTGCGATGCAATTGGTCACCATCTGCTAAATGTTTCTAAGGATTTTAGAAGAGAGATAGAAAAAAAAGCTCTAAAGGGTAAATCTAATTAGCCCAAGAACAAACACAAGACAAAGAGCCAAAATTTTTCTAAAATAATTCTTTTATTATTTTATTTTATTCTTTAGTTATGGCTATCACAATGGTAACGATAGCTCATAATTAGCATCTACTTGATTTACAATATGGGAAACAACTAAGGGGTGATTGGGGTATAATCACGCTCACTAGAGCTACCCTACTTTGCCTTGTAGCAAGCTAGCTCTTCTTCCACGACTTTCAACCTTTCTTCTACCTCTTGCAGTTTGTCTTGGCGATGCATGAGTCATCAAAAGCGTTTAGTAGGCATAGTCCATTGCCTTGGACAAGTTCACAGTGCGTAAGCTTCGGAGAGTCCTCGTCCTTGGTGAGCAAAAGTCTTTGTCTAGCAAGGTCGGAGCGTGCATTGGATGGTAGTGAAACTTGGAGCCATGGAATCGATTGTTGTAGGTGTAGCGGAGGCGTCTTGTGGCTTCTCTAGCTACGTCTTGAATGCCTTGGCGAAGGTGCCACGTCTTATTGGGCGTCGATGATGTGGAAATCCGTGTTTGGGTTATGGTTGGCGTGAGGATCACTTCAACTCTCGGCGATATTGGCTTCCACTTTATCTTGGTACCCTTGATAGGTTGGTCTTTCGTTGTAGTCGGTGTTGCATCATCTTCCAAAAAGTGTAGCCCAATGTCTGCGAAAATTCCGTGGGAGATCGGGTTGGTTTTTGACCATCTACAATTTTAGAGGAGGAGATGAGTTAGTAATTGTTTTAAAGAAAGGTTGAAAGACTCTTGGATAAACCCAAAATAGTTTTAGTTTTTGAAAATAAGTCCTTAAGGCATTTTCTAAGGCCACGACCTCTGATCGATATGGCTCGATACCACTCTTATCGAACCCGGGGCGAAGGATCCCGAATTCTCTGTGTTCATACACTAGTCCGGGATTTCTAGTGTACAGTTAAACAAAAGTGATAATCAAAACATATCACGCATTTTATTAATAATTATTAAGAGTTTATTACAATCGGACTGAGGCCAAATAAAGTAAAACACAATGGAAATAAAATAGTAGTAGTAGACCCAGCGATTAGCCACGAGGCAATAAATGCAGGGGCGTGGCCTAACATCGATGTCCTCACCGTCTTGATAGAAGTCTTCTCTGAATAAAGATTATTGACAAGAGTAAGCACTACCCTTGTGCTTGCAAGTTACACCATAAAATGTGATTGAATGCATGCATAAAGTGAGCAAAGGGTAATGGCGGGGTTTATTTGCATAAGACTGCATTTTCGGTTTAAATACTCTTAGTAATTTCCAAGGCCATTTTAGAATTTAATAAGATCAAAATCATATTTCGATTTCTCAATGTCAAGCGTAGGATGAACCTCCATACACAAATGGTGAAGGACTACCCCCTTACACCGAACTTACGCCCAATCCCATTTTCATAAACCGGTGACAAAGTCTTTTCAAACAAAACCGAGACTAACTTTGAGTGGCTTACATTAAGCATGTCCATGACCGTGGACACGACTATTGAATTGATTAATACTCTGCGAGTTGGTGCGGCTTTACCCACAAGAGATAGTTTGCTTATTATGTCGGCCAATACTGCGCTTAGTAGGCGTGCGACTAAGCGACTATCACGAGGCCTTTACCCTACATTATTTCAACATAATTATGCGCTAAGGTTTCATAATCGAAGGCTTCGCAAAGCGACTACCCCTCTTGCGCCATGTGGGTATAATCAATAAGTCTTCACGACTCCCACATCTTTCCAAGACATAAACATGGTGAAATGATATAGCTTATTTGGCCAAGTCTGTCCCATTCGGACTTGTGGTGAGTGCGAGTTTGGCTTAACATCCATGACATGAGACCGGTCCTTACATGGTAGGCGACTTCCAAAACAAACCACAGGTCTCAACCATTATTTGTATTGAGCCGTGCATGAACTTGCACCCACCAACAATCAATTCACCCAAGTCTAAACCAATCTCATTTATTTTTCCTTTGTCAAAACATTTTCCAATCACCTATGGTAAAACAATACCATAGATTCCTTTTCAAAATAACTTTGTATTTTGGCAAAATTCCCCAAATCATCTTTTGGTCTAAGCAATGACTAAGCATAATTATCTTAATTATTTTACTAAGGTGACAAGGCATGGCATTCCAAACATCAATATTGGCTATACAAAGGAATTGGCATAACTAATAATTAAAAGCGAAATTTAAAATACTTGAATAAAAATATGCATGCAATAATAACTTTAAAAACAGAATTAATTACTTTGAAATACTGGGATCAAGATGGTCAAGAATGTAACTTGCCTTCGTTGAAGTCTTGAGATTCTAAACCCTCTGAAGGATCTACCTCTCCGGAATCGTCAAAGTCTATCTGCCGAAAGCACGATAAATTCAAATAAATCCAAAAGACAAATCAAACTAACTCCAAATGAAATAATTTTATTTTATTTAGCTAGATAATAATTTTATAAGATTTTAGCAATTTGAATCACTTAATTTGAAGTTGAGGTTCAAAAGATATGAATTTTACAAGTTTTAGCCTAAATCTGATATTTAAAAGAATTTCTAAATTTAAATACAGAACCAAAATAGCTTCAAATTAAATAATTTTGGTTTAGTTAGCTAGATAATGATTTTACATGAATTTAGAAATTTGGAGCACCCAATTTGGAGATTGGATGCAAAAGTTATGAATTTTAGAAGTTTAAACCTAAATCTGAAATTTAAATGAATTTCCCGATTAATTTTTCTAAAGGAAAATCCATTTATTGCGCAAGCTAGCGTCAGCCAAAGTGTTTCGGGATTTAAAATAAATTAAATTAATTTCTAACATGTGGGCCCCATGTGTCATAGACACGGCTTACATGGACCAAGTCTATGTGGTGATTGGCTTGGGGAGTTGGTCTTGGTGGTGATGTGGCGCATGGGCTCCACGTCGGACTGAGGGTGAGGTGGCGCTGAGTGGCGCCGATGTGGACTAGCCACGCCAGCCCGACACCGTGGCGATCTTGGCGACGAGCCGCCCGGCGTTATATGCCACCAGCGAGTGAGGATGTCGCAAAGAGAGGTGAGATCTTGAGCGTGATGCTCACCGGAATTGCGAGAATCGTGGCGGTAAGGTGGTCGGCGGCGAGGTTAGGCGGCGGCGTGGTCGTGATGAGGAGGTGCTCGAGGATTCCACAGCACCGTGAGCGCGCAATGGCCAGCGACAGATGGTGATCTGCGTAGATGTGGACGACGAGGCTGGGCGGAGGCAGAGAGGCGCCGGTTGGCGAAAAACCGAAGGTTCACCGCCGTGAAGAACCTTGAAATCGGCGCTTCTGAGGAGGAGGAGAGCAATGGGTGGTGGTCTTTGTGGGGTGGAGAGGAAGGCGCTCGGGGCTCCCTTTATAGGGCGGGGAGGCGAGCCTTAAAGGGCGCAAGAAGGCCAGCAACGCAGCGGCGAGATTAAGGGATTCGAGACGCGAGGGATGGAAAGAAAAGGCCGTGTCGGGCGGAGGAGATCGAGGTTTAAATCTGGCGTCAATTTGGGGATCTTGGTGGATTTGAGCATATAGGAACTTTGAAATCGCGTCAATGGCGGACCTGAGCGAAAGGGAAGGAACATCTGGGGAAGAAAGGAAGAGGAAGAAACCTGATAACAATGGTCCCACATCGTGGTAGCAAAGAAGGAAAAAAGCAGTAGCGTGTGAGGCGTTCGATGCCGATCAACGAGCTGCGGTGAGAGGAGAATGCTTGAGGAGGGAAGCGGGCAGCTTGGGCCTCATGGCCTTGCATGTATGTGAGAGTCTGGTAGGACGAGTTTACCCCAAACCTTGTTTGTGAATTTCTAATGTTTTAACAATTGTTTTAATTCGATAATTAAAAGAGGCTTTAGAAAATAGCAAATAAATTCCAAAAATTCTAGAAAAATTCACGAAATTCCTAGAATCATTTTGGACTTAAATAAAATAATTTTAACTTAAACTTGTTAATAGTTTTTGTAATTAAATTTGTTTTAGCTTTAAGGTTATTAATGAGAGCTTTAGAAAATTTCAGAAAATCCATAAAAATAAATAAGTTTCAAGTTTTCTCAGAAATTAAAATTTTGAGTGTTTACACACACCTTCTTTGTGCCTCCACCCCCATTTAGCCACCTTAGAGAGGAGAAGGAAAGGAGGTGAAGGGGAGGAGGAAGGGATCGAGAGGAGAAGGAGAGAATCGTATTTTCTTCGTGAGCTCAGGGGTAACGATCTATAACCCTTTATGTTTGCTATAAATTAATCGCTAATCAATTTAAGTATGTTTGGTAAATAGGAAGAGTACGTACTTGCGGTTTATTAATCTAATTTGACACTAATTTATTACATGCATAGTGTAGATGGACCAAAAGCTGGAAATGCAATTGTGAACCGTGTGAGTCAAGAGTACATTAATGGCGTGATTGTTTGTAGAAGAGCCGCCGAGCAGGATATGTTGAAGAAGGGGATAAATTTTATATCTTGTCCATGCATTGATCGAGTGTAATGAAGATGTTTAACAACGGTCTTGGATCGGCGCACTTGATTGAAGGGTTTCAAAAAGGGTATACATGTTGGACCATTCACGGTGAGGCAGATTACGGGGAAGTTAATAAATGCTGCATTAGGGAAGTCAGCGATATCTGGGATGTGGTATGCTTTTGATGAGGATAGGTCGCATGATGACAATCTGGATCGGATGCTACGTGATGCGGAAGAACTTCTGATGAGAGGCGTTTTGTAAATTCGAGGGCTTAAGGGAGGACTCGGTGAGACCTTTGTTCCCTAGTACAAGGCCGGAATACCTGGGGTTGTCAAGCGTGCTTGAGCTGTTGAAGTTGAAGGCAAGCAATGGTTGGTCAGATAAGAGTTTCACGGTGTTGTTAGGTCTCTAGCGGACATCCTTAGGAGAAGCGTGTTGCCCAGCACCACCTACCAAGTAAAGAAGGTTATTTGTCCATTGGGAATGGAAGTAGAAAGAATACATGCATGTCCGATTGATTGTATCCTCTACCGTAAAGAGTATGAAGACATGCATGCATGTCCTGTGTGCAAAGTATCTCGATACAAGCGTCAGAATACTGCTAAGGTGAAGCAAGGACCTCCTGCTAAGATGTTGTGGTATCTACCTGTGATCCCACATTTTAAGCGTATATTTGCGAACCCAAAGAAGGCAAGATTGCTGCGTTGGAACTCGGAGGAGCGTAAGAGAGATGGAAAGCTAAGACACCCTGCAAATTCTCCCCAGTGGAGAAACTTCAATTGGAGCTTCGAAGAGTTCGGTGCAGAAGCGAGGAACATAAGGTTAGGGTTGAGTACAGATGGAATGAATCCTTTCGGTAACATGAGTAGCCGACATAGCACCTGGCCCCTCAATCTATGTATGTACAACTGTCGAACCCGGGATTAAAGGATCCCAGATTCTCTATGTTTACAACACTAGTCCAGGCACAGCTAGTGTACACAGTTCACAAATATGGTAACAAGTCCACATCACGCATTTTATTGATAATATCAGAGTATTTATTACAAAAGGGCACTTGGCCTAAAGAAAATTACAGCGGAAAGCAAAAGATAGTGGTAGGCCAAATGATACGCCACAGGCAATCGTCTCGGGGCACAGCCTAGCTGTCCAAGTCCTCCTCGTCCACGAAGAACTCCTCCTCTGAGATTATTTGCAATAAGCAAGGATGAGTACTACTACCGTGCTCGCAAGTTACACCTGTCAAATAACAGATTCAATGCATGCATAAAGGATATGTCAAAGGAAGGCTTATAGGGTTCATTTTGCATAAAGCCATGTTTCTTTCAAATATTTATACTAAGTTCCAAAGCAGTTAATCTATATCTAAAATTCATTTTATAAGCTCAAGTTTTATAGTTGGATAACCTCCATGTGAGATATGGTGATGGATACCCTCCTATCACAAGGCTAACCACCCAAATTCCCAATTTGATAAACCATGTGTCAAATCCATTTTGAATTCAAAACCAAATCTAACTTTGAGTGGCAAATGCTAAACATGTCCATAACCGTGGACACGGCTATTCGAATAGGTTTACACACTGCAGAGGTTGTACAACTTTACCCACATGACACGACTTCTCTAGTTTGTTCGGCATATAACTATACCACCACTCACTACCTTGGGTTCTTCTGCTGGCCCGGCCTCGAGGCGCATTCTTTGCGGAAGGCTGGAAGTGTTAGAGTCTTGTCTTGAGTCTTTGGAGCTCTGGGTGTACAAAATTTGGAATCTTCCTGTTGAGGTGGTGAGCTGCCTGCCTGAAGCAAGGTTTGGGTTGCCCTCCAGAGTTGAACTTCTGAGCGGCTATCCTTTGCTTGCAGTTCTCCGTCTCCTGGTGTTTGGCCTCCTGGCGAATAGCTTTATTCACTAACTGCTGGAAGTCAGTGTAGTCCTAGGAGATCAGCTGGACAGAGATCTCATCATTCAGACCATCCATGAACCTTTCCTTCCTTTCTTCATCTCTGGCCACGTCTGCTGGGGCGTAGCGAGCAAGCTTGAACCTATTTAGGTACTCTCCTACTGAGCGGTTGCCTTGGTAGAGCGAGTGGAATTCTTTCTTTTTTAATGTCATTATCCTCGCGGGAATATGTGCATGGCGGAAAGCCTGCACAAACTCCTCCCAAGTGATAGTCTGCGCATCAGCATGGGAGATGTTGAAGTTATCCACCATTCGATCTTGGGTCCATTGAGCTGGTGAGAGGCAAGCAGGACTCTCTCACGGTCGATTACTGCTGAGTAATATCCGGCTTCTTTCCGATATACGGATCCGATCATCGGCATCCATCGGCTCTGTGTTGCTGGAGAAGGTTGGTGGGCGCATGCGCATGAACTCTGCCATGCTCAATCTTTGCGTAGGTGGGGGTGGTGGTCTTCTTTGCTCTTTGCTTGGCTTTGTTGTTAAGTGGTGAGTGTGACGAACCACCTGTGATATCTGACAAAGGTCAGGGAGGACCCCTTTTTTCGGTACTTCAGGGGAGGTCTACGGGACCTCCAGGAGTCTGCAAGACCTCCCAGAGGTCGTGGCCAACCACCGTGAGGTCCACGGGACCTCCCGGAGGTCTTCGGGACCTCCTGGAGGTCTTAACCAACCACCGATTAGTAGCACCTCTTAGTATATCACGAGAGAGGTCAGCAGGACCTCGAGGCTAAGTCCGTGGGACCTCACGGAGGTCCGCCTTGCATGCCGAGCTAGTCCCGAGAGCAGTTGGCTGGCTCGCCTGCAGATCCGGCACAAGTGTAATCAAATCCATACACAAGCTAAGAGGAGCAAGAGACAAAACAATAAATATAAATATATTAAGGACCAAACCGGCCAAGCTTCTTACAGGAGATGCCTCAAGGGCTACAACAGAATAACAAGAACAGCGGAAAGCAAAGCTTCAGCGATAGGTCCAGCCGATCAGCCCAGGCTGTCAGTGGAGGGCGTCCCTAGGTCACAAGGTCTCCAAAGACCTCTTCTTCAGCTGAGCTTTGAGCTCCCTGGAACCTCCTGCAGCTGCTGATATGAACAGAGGGCAAAAGCCATGAGTACATTGAATGTACTCAGCAAGCCGTGAGGAATGTATGCATTAGATAATTATGCAAGGCTTGCCAAAAGAGAGTACAGGGTTAGTTGCATAAAGAAGTGTTTGACAATAAGTAATAAGTAGATTGAAAAGCTCAAGTTAAAACATTAGTACATAAATACATTTGATTTCAAAAGGCATGAGCACCGCTCACACCCAAAGACACCTGGAGCACCCACTCGGGACTACCCAAGCCAGCAGTGGGAGGTCTGGTCATACCCATGACCGGGACCTCCCCATTTCCTACTGGAGCACCCAGCTGCGAGTTCCCCAACCAGCCCTGGACCAACTAGTGAGCCGGCCATGACCCCTCTGGAGCCGGCCAAGGTCTCTTCAAGGCAAAGCCATGACCTCTCACCCAAGTGTCCGGGGAGCACAAGTTCTAAAGCTACCCCTTGCACCATTTCATTGAGCATGTCCATAACCAAGGACTTGGCTATTGAATATATTTTCCACTCTGCGAGGTGTACAACTTTACCCACAATCCACGATCTCTCCAGTGAGGCGGGTTCAGGTCACCCTTACTCACTTAGAAGGTGGCGATCTGGAGAAGCGCGACAAGGCTTTACAAAGCTTTGAATTGACTTCGAGCTGCCCGCTAAGGTTTCGCCAATCCCCCTTTGGTCTAGAAGTCCGCGAGGATTATAGGGTGCCCCTCTTGCGCCAACGAATCACACGCTCAACCCAGCAGACCCCAAGCCAATCCATTGCTAATTATTCAGCCAGACCATTCCCATAAAATGATCTTGTGGTTGCCTTGATTGGCCTAGATCAATGAACACAAAGTAAAGTCCTTATTTGTGCTCGGGCAAGACATCCACAACCCCAAAATGAAGCATCCACTACTCACTCCCGACCTTCTTGCCGAGCAAAACAATTTGTAATTAACCACCAAAAAAGACCACCCAGTCTGGCACAACAATTATTAATGTGATCTCGCACCACAATCAACACAACAGGCATCTGCCATAGTTGTAACAATGGCACCAACCACGGGTTCCATATTTCAATTAGTCAAGATTATTAATTGATGAGGCATGATTCACAGACCCACGGTTTCTAAAGCAAGGCTAAGCATACAACATACGGTCCCAAAGTTGGCAATAACAAGGAATACCAACCAAAATATCCATCCTAAGGTGTCCAAGAGTTCATGTCAACATGTTTAGTTCAAGTATATCAAGGAGGCATAATGTCAAGTAGGAGGATAGCTCTTGCCCAAAACATGCTTTATAAAGATAGCCATGCAAGTTTAATGAATCAAAATAGCTTTGCAAAGTGGGATCAAGATGATCAAGGGCCACGACTTGCCTCTGTTGGAGAAAAGAAAAGCTTGGTGAAGGAGCTTGATTCACGAGTTCTCAACGATCACCGAGATCTACGTTAGCAAAAGAAACCAAATAAGCAAATAATTCCAAGAAAACCAAAAGAACTTACTCAAAATCAAGAGAGAGAGAGATCCACGAGGGAGGAGGAGATCCACAGTCGAGGAAAAAGCAGAAGTTGAAATGAGGAAGCGAGGAGGTAGCGGTGCCCTCTGGTGCTCTATTTAAAAAGCAAGGGAATAGAGCACCAACCCAAAAGCAGCAGGTTCAAGGTTTTAGGACAAGGGCACCTTGCCACAAAGTGCGAAAAGAAATAAAAAAGCAAGGATGTGACACAAAGTAGAAAAAAGAGTACAAAAGGTAGGTGGCGACATTTAATGTGACTCGACCCACATTAAATGCACTAAGAGCTACCAAAGGGCGATCAAAAAGGTCTGTGAGACCAGTCAAAAGACATGGTCCACGGTCCAAATAGGAGGTCAAGGAGGAGGTCCAAGAAGGAGGTCTGCGAGGAGGTCCAAGGACCAAAAGGCGGTCTAGACCGCAAAGGTCCTAAACACAAAGGGAGGTCTAAACCTAAAGGAGGTCCAAACACAGCAGGAGGTCTGAACCTAAGGAGGTCCAAACACAGCAGGAGAGTCTGAACCTAAGGAGGTCCAAACACAGCAGGAGGTCTGAACCTAAAGGAGGTCCAAACACAGCAGGGAGGTCTGAACCTAAGGAGGTCCAAACACAACAAGGAGGTGCAACACGAGGAGGTCCAAACACACCAGGGAGGTCTGAACCTAAAGGAGGTCCAAACACAACAGGGAGGTCTGAACCTAAGGAGGTCCAAACACAGCAGGGAGGTCTGAACCTAAGGAGGTCCAAACACAACAGGAGGTCAGGACCACAAGGTCAAAACACAGCGAGGTCCTAAGGATATGAGGTCCAAAAGACAAAAGATAGCTGGACTTCAAGGGGAGATCCAACCCTCAAACAGATCTAGACTGTAACATCCCAAATGTATAATCAGGGTTATTCAAGTATAATTATATGTGTAGAAATTAAAACTTTTTCTCACAACTTGAAAACCCTTACAATCTCATGTAATTCTTGTCCAAGAGTTGTGTAAACCAAGAACACAAAGCTCTTGTTGACCAAAAAGTCAAATTCATTTTCCAATTCTCTCAAATCTTGTGCCAAACAATTGGAAAGTATCTTCCTTGGTCCTAAAACTGAGGTGGGACCCCTCTGAAAAATATCACAAGTTGTAAAACTAGTTTGATAATTTTTGGAGGTAAAATGAATCATTGAACAACCTTAATGAAATTCCTGAGAAAATGCATTGCATAATAACCTCTGGAAAATTTATGTAAGGTTAATCATGTTGTCAGCTAGCTCTAGTTAAAATTTCATCAAATTTGGAGTTCATTTGCTAGCCCAAACAATTTGGCAAAGTCTCATTTGTAGAAACAAAATTTAAAACCTGCACTATTCCTTGGGGTGGCCAGTACTCAAACACAGTCCAGCCCAACCCCATCGACCTCCTTTCCCACCTTGATGAGGTCGTGGCCGTTGGATCAATCCAGCGCCACGACCTCCCCTCAACCAAGGCCCCGGGACCTCCCATTCGAGGTCCTCTTGACCTCGTGGACCTCCTCGGGTCAGCGTGGGCGTCGAGACCTCCCCACCTCACGAGGTCATAGCCATTTGGATCAAGATCCACGGCCACGACCTCCCAGTGTTAAACCTCAAAGGACCTCCTCGTCTTTGTAAGCCATCGCGGCGAGTCATCCCACCTATGTGAGGTCTTGGCCCTTGGATTTAAGATCATGACCTGACCTCCCCTCCTTCATTAAACTAAGCAAGTCCACATCCCACCTCGTGAGGTCACGACCATTGGATCAAAAATCCATGGTCACGACCTCCTCCCAATCTAAGCTGTCGAGACCTCCTTTGCACTCACTTGAGGTGCGTGGCCGTTGGATTACATCCAAAACCCACGACCTCCTCTGGCATCACAACAAGGTCCTCCGCCTTGTTGAGGTCTTAACCCTTAGATTAAGATCCAGCAGGCCACGACCTCCCATGGTTATCAACCTCAAAACCACCTTCCACCTTGGCGAGGTCATCATTGTTGGTTACATCCAACAGCTCGACCTCCTTTGTACTCACTTGAGGTCGTGGCCGTTGGATTTACATCCAAAGGCCACGACCTCCCACAAAAATATTACTGCAAGGTCCTTCGCCTTGATGAGGTCCATGCCCTTGGATTTGCATCCAAAGGCCATGACCTCCCCTCGATCTCTTATGTTGGCGTGCAGTTAAGTCCCAAGCGGAGAGTCCGCTTGCGTTGGATGGAGATCAACGCCTTGGACCTCTGTCCATTTCCTCACGTCGCGTTTTCACGTTAAGGAGATCGGAGGCCACGACCTCCTCGCCCTTGATCGTGTGGTGGGACCTCCACCCGGCCACTTAAAACGCATAACGGTTCAAAACTCTCATCCGATGGCGGGACCTCTCCGGGTCTTATCCAGCGACCATAAAGACCTCCTGTTCTTCTCCTTCCTCTGGCGCGGGCAAGCTCGGCGGCGCAATTAATGCGTGTCGACCTTGGGGTACACTTCATGACTCTTTGCTGACCGCATTTAATCTTGGTCGACTTTTAGCCTCTCGAGGTCAAGCAGAGCACCTTGTATCGACCCCATGTCTTGTCCACCTCATGGACCGGCCAGTGGGCTAAGCTCACCATGGAGCTTAGCCCGACTCATCACCTTCAATCAGGTTATAAAGTACCCTTGGAAGCCTCCCTTGGCTTCCTTTGCACCTAATTGACCTCGGCCTTGCACTTTGTGCGTGGTGAGCTCCTCCTCTAACACTCACTCACCTCACTAGTGGCGCCATTGTTGATGTCCTTGGAGCATCTCGGTAGCTCAAGGGTTCGATGGCTCCCTCTTCCACCCTCGTTCATTTGTGCTCCCCAAACCTCTGGAAGTTAACCCTAACTTAGTTTGTTTGGGCGCTTTTGAGAGGAGGACAAAGTCGGGCTTGAAGGCTGGAGCTTTGGTAGTGGAGCCCTGTCTTCCCCAACTCGGCCACCACCTCCACGACCTCCCGGCACCTTAGGACCATCGGGTAAGCCCTGTTAGTCCTTAGTCTTTGGCACCCATATGAATGATCTCGCGGAGCTTTAGTTTGGCATAAGCTTGTTTGTCGTGCGGAGCTCATTTTTGCTTTTCGGTTTTGCCGTCTTGGTCACCTCTGTCCTCTCGGCTCATGGCGTTCAAAACCGTCTTTGCCGTTGAGAGAAGGTCCGTTGAGTGCGGCGTGGTTATTGCGAACCGCGGTACCATTGGATCTCGCCGGCGAGGTCTACATCATGGCGAGAACCAAATATTTGAACACGGGTTTTGTCGGACGCCAAATCGGCGTGTTGTTGTCGTTTTAGGACAAAAGATCCACCGAGTTAATCGCTTATCATTGCTCCCATAATTGAATTCATTTGGTGTGTCTTAAGCATCTTAAATCCCCCATTTCTTTGCGCGCCATTAAGTCCTCCAGCGCGACCTCCTCGTGGTCCCGCGCGCATTTAATCTCTTGTCCATAAGCGCATGCGTGTCGTGCGCTAATTCTAGCTATTGGATCTGGACATCGGACCTCCTCCAAGGAGATCTGGGCGTCCAAGACCTCCTTGGCGCAATCTTAGCCGTCGAGACCTCCTGGAGTGCAGCGCGTGAGACCTCCTCTAGGACCTCCTCGAGGTCATCTCACCGTTGAGGACCTCCCTTTAGATCTGGTCCATTCGGACCTCCCTTCCATGTTGTGGTCGTTAGATCTTCCATCTCGGCCATGACCTCCCCTCACCTCGCGCATGTGCGTGGTTAGGAGGTCGAGACCTCTGGACCTCCCATGTGCATGTGTGTTGTTCTCTGGGAGGTCAGAGCCGTTAGATCTGAGATCTGTGGCTCACGACCTCCCATGTCTTTGTGAATGTCGGGAAGGTCGGTAAATTCTTAAGTATGAACTGAAATGAGGTAGACTTTAGAATTTCATATCTTTTTCATTTTAAATCCTTTTGAGGTCATTCAAATTGTGTTAGCTCTGTCTTAAACTTGACTTTAATCCAAAAATGGTTGTAAGTTGAGTTCAGCTCCAGAGCACAGTTTTGCCATAGGTTTTAGTACTCCTTTTGGATAATACACTCAAAATTTAGGTTTAACTTGTAAAACCCATAACTAATGTTCTGTAGGTTATTTTTGAATGAGACCAACTTTGTTAGCTTCCTCTATTAATGAACTCACTGTAAAAATTAGATTTGAGCATATTGCTGTTATAGAAATAAGGACTTGTGCATTATAATTTTGTTCAAGTTCTTGTTTTTGAAAAATTATAGAAAGTGCAATATAGCTCCAAATGGGATGAACTCAATTGTGTTATTCATCTCATGAGGTGCTGGTTTCACAGTAAAAATCTCAGCCTCACCACTTTTCTAGAAATTGTTGCCTCATAATTAAATTAGTGAATAGTGCAGTTTGGTATTTTCAGGGGCTGAGCAGAATTGTTTTGCTCATAACTTTTGCATTAAGAATCCAAATCCATTGGTTCTTGTTGCTAAATTCCTAAAATCACCCTCTTACTGCTGTAGAAATTTCGGAGAATTTGGAGTTCGTTTGCTGTGCTGTCTTGTTGTTTTTCGTCGTTCTTATCGGTTCTTTATCGTTTTCCGTTAGGTTTCGACATTTGTGGTGATCCATAAGCGACCCTCCGCAACAAAGTGACCAGCAGCAAGGCAAGCAGTTTGACCATTTCCATCATTGTCCCATTACTTTAAAGCTTACTACTTTGTTTTACTTCTATGTATGCATGCTACTTTGTGTTAAATGTCGCTAGCTTTCCTATAGTTGCATAATCTGTAGGAATTGTTATCCTCTACTACCAATGAGCCTAGGTTATTAGCTGTGGTTTGAGCTCGTTGGATGAGCTCTTATCACTTAGTAGTTGCGTTTAAACTGCTTAGACATGCTTAGCTATCGGTAGTAATGGGCGATCATCGACATAGTCGATGGTCTTGATCACACAAGTATAATTATCCCTCCTATATGTCCAGCACTTGTGCTTTGATTAATTGTAAAATCAAAAACTGAAAATAAAATGTCGATTTAGACTTGGGCATATTGGATGGGTGGTGCGGTTCTTGGAATGTGGTGGTATGCCCGGGTCCCTAAGGACCGAGTACTTGAGTCACTAAGCCAAGCGCTTTGCGTGCTAACCACACGAGGGGATATGGGACCTCTCTTGACTAAGTACTTTGGGAGGTGTTAATTATGAGCTGGTTGGTGGGTATGTTTTAATAAAATCGTGTGTGTGGTGTTGGGAGGGAGCATTGGCGGACCGGTTAGGTGTCTAATGTGTCTTGTCCCGTGGGTTCTTGGCTCGTAATTAGCATCGTCCATTGGAAATGTCTCGTAGGACTTAGCCGTGCAGGCACACCAAAGGTCGTGTGCCTAAAGGAAAGGCGATGCGGCGTGTGGGTACATTGGTACACCCTGCGAGGATAAAACTATTGAATAGCCTCGTCCTAGGTTATGGACATGCTTGGTAAGGTCGTTCAAGACTAGTCTCAACCTTTTAATTAAAACTTGATGGGTTGGTATGAGCAGGGAGTTCATGCTATTGTTGTGGTGACTAAGGGTTAGTCACTTCGGGTTTGTTCTTGTGGTTGTTATTATGTTATTATCGCGTTGTATTTCAACAATTAAAAATGCTTTATCAAATTGCCTTCAATCTATTATGTTATTGCAAATGAAACTTGCTTTGTGCTAAAATGTAAGTCCAAAGCTCCATCCACTTAATTAAAGCTTGCATGTAGTTAAATTATAGTTACATTATCTTACCGTCGGTCTTGCGAGTACAATAAACAAGTTATTGTACTCATTTGCTTCTTAACAAATTTGTTGCGAGAGGGGGAGGTGAGCTCCAAGAGCCTTACTTACGTGCCACGTGTTCTTTGTTTCTTGACGACTAGCTTGGCGGTCGGTCGAGATGCCTAGGGTTAAGGCACCTTGATTGGCTTTGTGTTATAGCCATCTTTATGGCACTTTTGCTTCATTGTGTATTCTTGTAGCTTATTGCTATTTGGCCTAAGGGCCCTCTTTTGTAGTAGCTATTCCATATTAATATTAACTTCGGTTTGTTGCTTATGTTCTATGTGTTGTATGGAATTGATATATTCTTTTGTTGTGAGGTATGTATCTTGCATGCAGGGAGTATACATCTCTCGAACCGAGTTTATTAGGTTGATAATACTAGGGTCAATTGGATGACTAAGTATTATGAGCCTAATAAATGTCGGGGTCTCACATAGACCCCAAGGAGGTTTAAATCACGAGAGAACCAGACCTCAAAAGAGGTCCCAAGCGCAAGGGGGGTAAGGCGCTCGAGGAGGCCCCGAGGCGGGGAGGTCTGACGGTCAAAATCTCCCAAAAGGAAAATCAAGCGGCCAAGATATCAAAAGGAGAGGACACAGAATGGTCAAGATCAAAAGGCAAAGGAGGTCCTAGCGCTCAAGATCTCAAAAGAAGAGCTGAGCGGCCAAGATCTCAAAAGCAGGAGGACCTCGGCGGTCTAGATCAAAGGGTGCGGGAGGTCTGACGGTCAAGGATATTCAAGATTAGGAGGTGGTCTTTACAAAAGACCAGCAAGGATCGAGAGGTGGTCCTTGCAAAACAGCCGAGAGGAGGTCCGGGATCAAGGAAAAGCAGCAAGAAAGCGAGCCGTTCGATCCAGATCGGATGGCGCTGAACGAGGCCGTTCGGACCGGCGAACAGAACCAACAAGGCTAGGCCGTCCGATTTAGATCGGACGGCCCTTAAATGAAAAGGCAAAGCCTTAAGCGTCTGACCACAAGAGTCAAAGAGGTCCAAGCGCTAAGGAGGTCTTGGGCACGAGGAGGTCTGGACCTTTGGATCCAACGAAGGAGGACACGGGCGGCTAAGATCTCGAGAGGAGGTCCTAACGGCGAGATCTCAACAAGGGGAGGTCGGCGGTTAAGATCTCGAGAGAGGAGGTCCTAACGGCGAGATCTCAACAAGGGGAGGTGCTGAGCGGCTAAGATCTCCAAAGAGGAGGTCCTAACGGCGAGATCTCAACAAGGGGAGGTCTGCGGCTAAGATCTCGAGAGAGGAGGTCCTAGTGGCGAGATCTCAACAAGGGGAGGTCTGCGGCTAAGATCTCCTGAGCCGAGGTCCTAACGGCGAGATCTCAACAAGGGGAGGTCTGAGGCGGCTAAGATCTCCACGGAGGAGGTCCTAACGGCGAGATCTCAACAAGGGGAGGTGCGGCGGCTAAGATCTCCACGGAGGAGGTCCTAACGGCGAGATCTCAACAAGGGTGAGGTCTGGCGGCTAAGATCTCGGAGAGGAGGTCCTAACGCGAGATCTCAACAAGGGGAGGTCTGAGCGGCTAAGATCTCAAGGAGGAGGTCCTAACGGCCAGATCTCAACAAGGGGAGGTCTCGCGGCTAAGATCTCGAGAGGAGGTCCTAACGGCGAGATCTCAACAAGGGGAGGTCTGAGCGGCTAAGATCTCGAGAGGAGGTCCTAACGGCCAGATCTCAACAAGGGGAGTGCAGGCTAAGATCTCTAGAGAGGAGGTCCTAACGGCCAGATCTCAACAAGGGGAGGTGCGGCTAAGATCTCGAGAGAGGAGGTCCTAGGCGAGATCTCAACAAGGGGAGTCTGGCGTCTAAGATCACCCGAGAGGAGGTCCTAGCGGCGGATCTCAGCTAGGGGAGGTCTGCGGCTAAGATCTCTAGAGAGGAGGTCCTAACGGCGAGATCTCAACAAGGGGAGGTGCAGTATGAACACAGGGGAGATCCAAATAGGCAAGGGAGGTCCCAAAGAACTCAGGGGCCCAAATGGCGTCGAGAGGTTACAAGAGAATGCTAAGAGGTCCACGGGGAGGTCCAAACAAAGAAAGAGGTTTAGACCAAGGAAGATCCAGTCAAAGATGAAAGCTTGGACCCAAGGGAGGTCTAAGCACAAAGAGATTCAAGCCAACAAAGGAAAAGTCCGGACTTAAGGAAAGTCCAAGCAGAAGATTACAAAGAGATGTCGAGAGAATGCGAAGGGTTGAACCTATAAAGAGGTCCATTTGGGAGGAGGTGCAGGCGAAAGGAAGGACCCAAGAGAGGATGTCTCCAAAAGGGAGGAGAGACTAGCACGGAGGACAAACAAGGCGATGAGAAAAAGAGGCTAAAAGCCAAAGAACGACAATAACTCGACTCAACGAGAAGGGATTAATTTGAAGTTTGGTTAGTTCAAGTTAAACCTCCAAATTTCGAAATCTTCAAATTAAGCTTTGAACTCTCAACAAAAGCGAATGGTTATTATTTTACATGCTTTTCAAAATTACGGAAAAGCGGGGCGTTACAAACCTACTACCCTTAAAGGAATCTCGACCCGAGATTGGTGACTAGAGAATGGGTTAGGAAGCAGGGTTTCACCCACTCTTCGAAACTTTCTCTTTTGAGTGGGGCAAACCAAACTATTCTACTTGACGACGAGGACTCACGGGAGCTGGGTCGAGCAAAACGCCCACACCAGAGAAGGTCCAAATCCTATGGGGAATCCAGACAGAAGCGAGGGGATTCAAAACAAGGTTCACAAGGATGAAAGGAGGTCCACGAGAACAGGGGAGGTCAAGGAAGGGACAAATTGAGCCAAGCAGGGCTCTCGGAAAACAAAAGGGTTTGAAACACAAACTTGAGCCGAGAGCCAAGGGGTGGTTGTGACCCAAAAGACAAGAGGTCGAGAACCAAGGGTAAGTTCAAACCAAGAGGAGGTCTAAACATTAGAGATTCAAACCCGTAGAGGTGGTGCAGTTAAAAGAGAGGAGAGATCGGTTTAAGGGAGATGCAAAGGATTCAAGGGGGTTCAATTGATCTTAGGGAGACCAATTGAGCAGGGGAGGCTCAAAGTAGCAACAAGAGGTCCAAACAAGCATGAAGAGGTTTAGATGGACCCAAGAGATTGAACCAACAAAGGAGGTTTGAGCCCTAGAGTCAAACAAGGGGTGGTGGTCGAGAGAACAAGCCTTTGGCCAAAGAATAACACGAAGCAAAACAAGGAAAGGGAGGAACTCGGCAAATTCAAAAGGAACCGGTTGCAAGGTTCACGGAGGTCTGAGGACTTGACTTGAAGCTCGGGGAGGAGCTACCTTCTTCAGGGGCGTGGGGGCCTTGGCGGTGAGAAATGACCCCCACTTCTTGGCATTGAAACTCTTGGATTCCTTGTGCGAGACTTGGCGCTTTTGGGTTCTTTGTTGGGTCTTCTTTGTTGTCCATGGTATGATCACCACGAGGAATAGTGGAAGGAGGTCTGCCACCGGGTTCCGAGGGTGATAGGAGGTCTTAGGTCTTGACGTCTCGCGAAATCCTAGCTCGTTGAGGAAGTCCTTGATGAATAGTAGGTTGTGACACACTTGTCCTAAAGATCTGCGGAGGTTACTGTTGATGAAGCTTTCTTGGCGGGCATTTCTTGGCGAAGTGTCCTTTCTCGGCGGTAGCAGGTAACATCAGAGCACAAGGGGACTTCTTTTGTGATTGGCTTCTCAAGGATGGTGAGGGAGTGATAAACCGGTAGAATCTTTTGCGATTTCTTGCGCCCTAGCAAATCCAAGCTCTGAGGGCACACAAGCGAGACAAAAACCTTCATTGCTTCTTCTACTGCTTCTTTGGGGTTATTGTAGCAATTAGAGTGGCCACGGAAGGTCGTCGACATAGGCGTTGAACCACTTTTGGTGCCTTTGGTGGCAAAATGGCCCACTTCTTGACAACGAAAAACTTGAACTTTTGCCCTGAGGTCTTATACGCAAAGTCGATCATCAAGATTGTCTCGAGGCTTGGCATCGGCTAAAAAGCTGATTTTGAGGGCTTTGACACCAAGCTGTTGGAGTTTTCTTGGTGAAATTTGCTTCTCACAAGTCTTGTGGCTACTTGCGACTTCTTGATCTTGATTTATCCTCTTTCTCTTGAGCACGAGGTCCTGTGACCACAAGGAGCTTGAGTTGAGCAACTCGGGTGAACTTCTTTGGAACTTGGCCCTTCGGTCCTAGCTTCGAGCTGAAATGGTGGGGGTGGTGGTGGTAGAGTGCATCTGCGAGTTACGGTTCACCATTGTCGTGAGGCGACAATGGTTTGGTTCTATTTGATCCACCAAGCTAACTAGAAACTGCTGCGACTTGATTCTGTTGAGCCATCATTTGATTCATAATACGCATCCTTGTGCTCATCAAGCTGATCTGAGCCGCCAAAAAGCTGATTCAAGTTTGGATCTGCGAAATTGGGAGGAGGGAGGTGCGATAGGGTCGATCTAGGCATTGGGGCCTTCGATTCACTAAGGCTTCTTGAGGATCTGGTCGGGTCCATCTTGGAACAAACTGCCAGGTTTAAGGGATAAGAAGGAGAAGCACCAAGGAAGAGAGGGAAAACACTTAGGTGAGAAAGAGCGAGGGAGCAGGATGGAGCATCCTAGTCGGGGAAAGGTAGGTTAAACTGAGGAAACAAGAGGCCAAGGGGCCAAAAAGCGAAAGGCACAATAGGATCTCCTCTGGAGCTCTTATTGCACGAACTAACGAAACAAAACTGAGGGGACCACTAAACAGAAGAAAACCAGCAACAACAGCTAAAGGGGTTTGGGCTGACGGAACAAACTCCTAACAACAAGAGGTCCAGCGGGATGTCCTTGGAGAGCAAGGACAACGCTGCCACTTCTAGCTAAGGTTGTGACCTATAGTCAATATGGCTCTGATACCATCTTTGTCGAACCAAGGATTAAAGGATCCCAGATTCTCTATGCTTACAACACTAGTCCAGGAACAGCTAGTGTACACAGTTCACAAATATGGTAACAAGTCCACATCACGCATTTTATTGATAATATCAGAGTATTTATTACAAAAGGGCACTTGGCCTAAAGAAAATTACAGCAGATAGGAAAAGATAGTGGTAGACCAAACGATATGCCACTGGCAATCGTCTAGGGGCGCAGCCAAGCCATCCAAGTGCACCTCATCCATGAAGAATTCCTCCTCTGAGATTATTTGCAATAAGCAAGGATGAGCACTACTACCGTGCTCGCAAGTTACACCCATCAAATAACAAATTCAATGCATGCATAAAGGATATATCAAAGGAAGGCTTATAGGGTTAATTTTGCATAAAGCCATGTTTCTTTCAAACATTTATACTAAGCTCCAAAGCAGTTAATCTATATCTAAAATTCATTTTATAAACTCAAGTTTTATAGTTGGATAACCTCCATGTGAGATATGGTGATGGATACCCTCCTATCACAAGGCTAACCACCCAAATTCCCAATTTGATAAACCATGTGTCAAATCCATTTTGAATTCAAAACCAAATCTAACTTTGAGTGGCAAATGCTAAACATGTCCATAGCTGTGGACACAGACTATTGAATAGGTTTACACTCTGCGAGAGGTTATGCGACTTTACCCGGATGACACAACTTCTTTAGTTTGTTCAGCATAAAACTATGCCACCGCTCACTACCTTAGGTAAGCGGTCTAAAGCACGTGACAAGGCTTTTACAATGCTCTACCCTACAATATTCATGCCCGCTAATGTTTCACTTCCATTGGACTATCCATCCTCCGGAAGTCCCCTCTTGCGCCAGTGGGAAAAATGTCTAACCAACACCCACATCACATAGCACAAATAACGAGAAGTATTGCAAATTATTAAGCCTAATCACCCCACGAGAACTTGTGGTAATGCGATTGTGATTTAGCAAAAGCAGCTCTCAGGCCGGTCCTTAAACAACTTGGGCAACATACCACAACCCTGGACTTAATCATTAAAAAGATTAAATCACATGCATAAACACACACCGACTTAACATCCATTTTTCCCAAGTTTAATCCATCTTTTGATTTTATTTTGTTTTCAGAATCATTTCCAAGAGTCCATGGTAAAACAATACCATAGCTTAATTTTAAACAAGATTTGAATCATTGGCTAAATTCCCCCAAATGAAACATTTTGGTCTAAGCATGTCTTGGCATAACATTTTCAAATAATCCTAGTTCATACTAATGTATTAACCAGGTTTTATCTAAGGTGTCAAGATGTGCAGTTCAATACCAAAGTTGGCCATACAAAGAATTATAGGAATAACTAAAGATTTAGAAAGATGTATCTAAATAATTGAATTTAAATAAGCATGCAATACATAATTTAAAACAGAATTTAAATAATTTTTAATACTGGGATTTAAACATGTTCAAGAATGTAACTTGCCTTGCTCAAATGTCTGGTCGTTGATTAATTCTGGTTCTTCGGACTCGTCGAAATTTAAACGTGAAAATAAGCCAAATTCAAATAAAATTCAAAAAGAACTTCAAATGAACTCCAAATGAAATAATTTTGATTTATTTAGCTAGATTATGATTTTAGAAAATTTTAGGAATTTGAATCAACCAATTTGGAGTTTGGATGCAAAAGATATGAATTTTAGAAGTTTTAAACCTAATATGCAATTTAATGAATTTCCGAATTATTTTTCTAAAGGAAAATCTATTTATTAAATCGACATTACTGATAGCCGCCGCAATGATCTATGACATGTGGGACGACCGGTCAAAGGTCCACGGTGGGCTCGATTATGCAATAATAAATAGCGATGTGTAGAAGTGCGGCTAGCGTGTGAGGTGACGTGGCGCCACATCGTGACTTCGGCGAAATATCGCATGTGGCATTGACATGGCATCTTCGTGGTTGTGCCACGTGGGGCCGGCGACAGCGGCTCGGAGTGATGGCCTCATTGGCTGCAATGACCCAAAGTTACATTACCAAATTAAAATTAATAAAATTATTATTTTATTGGATTTTCGAAATTTAAAAGAGTTTGTTTGCTTTATTTGAATTTCGAAGTTTCTGAGTCAAAAATAAAAATTTAATTATTTTACGGAGTTTTAAAAGCTTTTCCCTAATTATATTAAAGCTACAATAATTTATTTGCAAAACTAAAAGGCAACTTTAAGTTGGAAATAATTTTATTAAGTCCAAAATAACTCTAGGAATTTTTTGAATTTTTCTAGAAATTTTTGGATTTTATTTGCTATTTTCTAAAGCCAAAATGAATTAATCGGATTATTTAAATTTGCAAATCCATTTAAAACACTAAAGGCCTCTTGAAATTTGAATCTTCTGACCCATTTCTCTCCCATGCCGCCCACTCGCCTGCACCGCCCACTCCTCAACCCGCCTCCCCCTCTCTTGACCATCCGATTTACATCGGACGGCCATCACGCCTACACACCACGTCCGTTCGGCCCCGTCGGATCGAAATCCAACCGCCCATCTCCTTCTTCGTACGCCTCTTTCTTCTTCCTCAAGCCTTGCCTCACCCCGCCATGACCAAGTCGCGGGAGCTCCAATCACGCCGCCATTTCTCCCTCCTCCCACGCAGCGTCTTGCTTGACTCCTATAATCTCACCACCACTCCTCGGGCTGTTTTCCCTTAATTGGCGCCGCGTTCGCAAAATCGCGCCATGACCGCCGGCAGCCTCGTGGACTCGATCTCCTCACGGCCACTCGCGCACCCTATAAATGGGAGCATCGGAAGTGCCTCCTTCACTCGTCCTCTCCCCCTCACTCATTCTTCCTCCCTCCCGTGAGTTCGCGGATTTGAAGAAATCCGCCGCCCGCACCGTGTGCCTCCGTGACTCTAGCGTTGCCTCCAATAGCGCGCCGGCCTCGTCTTGATACCATCGGCATCGCCGTCCGTAGGCCATCCGTGCGCGCCTCACCTTCACTCGGGGACCACGAGCGCGTTGCGCGCAAGCGATCTTCACCGCCGTCGCCCTCGCTACCGTCGTTCTGTCGTGCCGAAACACCGCCGTGGTGAGCAAGCGCTCCCCTTTCTCCCTCTTGCGATTCGCCCCTCGCCGGACCTCGCATGGCGCCACGCGTCGCGAGCTCGGTCTCGGCAGCCGCGCCCTTTGTCTTGGCGGGCCTCGCCACATCACCTCCCGCCGCGCGCCACCTCATGGCCCGCGCGTGCTCCACGTCCGCCTTTTTGCCGAAGTCGGCACCACGTGGGCTGCCGGCGTGGCGCTGCGCCAGCCAGCGTGTGTGCCCATTCACGTGTCATGGACCACATCCACGGTGGGCGTTGACGGACCATGGACTCGATCCATTGACCACCGACCCCACGGTCATAGACTCCATGATTTCGGTTTAAAAATAAATCCGGCTAGAAAATCAAAAATGATTCGATGGCGTCGGCCTAATCTCATTATTCGATTTTCCTTTAGAAATCTAAATCGAAAAAAATCCGAGAATTCCTTTTTAGGGTTTTCTTTAGGGTTTAAACTTCGGGGTTCATTCTCCTTCATCTGAACTCCGATTTCGTTGATTCAAATTCCTAAATTCTTGTAAATTCAAGATCTAGCTAACTAAACTAAAATTATTTAATTTGGAGTTCATTTGAATTGTTATTTGAATTTTGTTTGAATTTGGCTTATTTTCGATATAGATTTAAACGACTTGAGTCGATTCGACTTATGTTTGAGAGCAACCAATAAAGCAAGGCAAGTTATACCCTTGATCATATTGAGCCCAGTAATTAAAATTATTTAAATTCTATTTTAAATTATTATTGCATGCTTATTTCTATCTGATAATTTAAATTCTAGTTTTAAATTTATAGTTATGCCTAAATCCTTTGTCTTTGCTAGTCTTGAAATTGAAATATTCATACCTTGTCACCTTAGATGAAAATCTAGTTCATGCAATAGTATGAACTAGAACACTTTGGAAAAATTGATGCTTAGCCATGCTTAGACCCAAAAATGTTTGATTTGGGGAATTTTCAGCCAAAAATCTAATGTTGTTTAAAAGTCTATGGCATTGGGTTGTCATGGAAGTTTGCAAATGATTTTGGAAAATAAAATCAAATTGAAAATTGGTTTGTACTTGGGCAAAATGGATGTTTGGATGGTGCATGTCAATGCAGGCTCAATCTGGTTAGGGTTGAGGCCGGGGGTTATTGGAAAATCGCCCAAGTCGGTTAAGGACCGGCCTCTGAGTGATCCTTTGCTCTGCCTATAATGGGCTATGCCTCACCATGCAACCACATGTCCTCAAAATGGGGCGTACGACCTGGCTAATTAATTTGCAGAGTTCCATCGCGGTTGATCCTGTATGTACATGGGTGGTCTTTTATGGCCTGTCTTTCATGACTACTTTATTCCACCTGGCATAAGAGGGGGCACCCACAAACCCGGCGGACGGTCAGTCCAATGGGGGGATTTGCGAAACCTTAATGAGGGTGGACTGTGGTGGAATGATGCATTGTAAAGGCCTTGTAATGAACTCTAGACCTCTTACCTTCGGTAGTGAGAGGTGGCATTGACGGATGCCGAACAAACTAGAGGAATCATATTATGTGGGTAAAGTGTACAACCTCGTAGAGAGTGTAAAACTATTCGAATAGCCATGTCCACGGTCAAGGACATGCTAGCAAAGCCTCTCAAAGTTAGACTTTGGTTTTGATTTCAAAATGAATTGACACAAATGTTTTTGGATCTCCATCCAAATGGGTTTGGGCTGGTAGCCTTGTGACAGGAGGGTATCCATCACCACTTATTGATGAATGTTATCCAAACTGTAAAACTGATTTGGAAAATGAATTTTAGTTATTGTATAACTGCCTTGAAACATAGTATTTGTATTCGAAAGAGACTTGGCTTTATGAAAATCAACCATATTAAGCCTTCCTTTGAGATATCCATGTATGCATGTCATCCTTATTATTTGAATTGTAACTTGCGAAACCACGATAGTTGTGCTCATACTTGCTTTATGCAAATAAATTTCAAAGGAGAAGGACTTTGCTCTGGTGTGGATCTTGACGACTAGGCTGCTACCCCAGTCGATTGCCTATGGTAGATCAGCTAGACTCCACTACTTATTTGTCTTCCGTTGTGTTCTTTATTGTTGGCTTGTAAGCCTCTTTTGTAATAAACTCTGTTGATTTTTAATAATATTGTGCGATTTATGGATGTTACCATATCTGTTTAACTGTGTGAACTAGCTACTGATCATGGGACTAGTTCAGAAATGCACAGAGGATTTGGGGTGTTAATCCCAAGTCCGACACTGGCGTTATACGCCACGGTGAGGTGCGGGAATGCGCGCAAAAGAGAGAGGGGACGACGAGGAACTCAGTGCGCTACCTTGGAGCGGAGGGGCTCCGGAGGTCCTCGAGGCGAGTGAGAGTCGCGACTAGGTAGCCCACGTGATGGCGATCGCGATGGTGCAGTCGAGGGTGGCGGAGCGTCAACGACGGTGATGAATTCGTCATAGTTAGGATCAGCAGCGAAGGAGCTTCACCGCTCAATTCCGATGATGAGAGAGGGTTAGAGGGGGCTGAAGTTGGGGAAAAGTGTTGAAGGGTGGCTCTGAAGAGGTTGCCCCTTTTATAGGGCTCGGGGAGGTACTAAGCGGCGAGCGTCTTGTGGCAATTCATTGCCGGCGCGGCGGCAAGATAAAATGGAGTTAAGGGGGTTTAAGGAGAAGGAACGGCGCCATGCGAGTGCTGCGATGAAAATAGTCTTGACATAATGGCATCAAGTGCGCACGATCAGAGTGAGTAAAGAGGCGAGTTAAGGAGCTCGGACGTAGCGGTAATGGCGGCGTCGTGAGGTAGACGAAGAGCGCAGAGACGACGGCGCTGTAGAAGTGGTCCCACCGGTCAATGAAAGAAAGTGAGCAGTAAAGTAACGGGTGGTCTATTGACCGTTGGATTGGGATCCAATGGTCACGATTGAACGGGACGTTAAGACGTTCGAATGGTTAATTGAAATCTGGCCGTTCGTTTTCGATCTAAGGGTTGATGAGATGATGCGCAGGCGAGCGGGCCGTACAGCGCGGGAAGGTGGTTTGGGCCGGCTGGGTTTCGGCCCAAATACTGTGCTGAGGTTTTTAATTGATTTACCAATTTATTTAATCCAGATAATTCAATTTGGTTTTAGAAAATAGCAAATAAAATCCAAAAATTATAAGAAAATTCACAGAAATTCTCAAAGACATTTTGGACTTAAATAAAATAATTTGAACTTAAACTTGGTAATAGTTTTTGTAAATAAATTTTTTTGGCTTTAGAATAATTAAGAAATGCTTTTAAAAAGTCCAGAAAATTCAAGATAAATAATTTAAGTTTTAATTTGGCAAAAGGAAAATTTTGGGATGTTACAAACCTACCCCCCTTAAAGGGAATCTTGACTTGAGATTCGACTTGGTCGACAAAGAGGTAGGGTACTTCGCTTTAAGATCTTCCTCCCGCTCCCAGGTGGCTTCACTTTCTGGGTGGTGGCTCCACTGAACTTTGTATGAACGGATGATCTTGCTCCTGGTAACATGCTCTGCGACGTCCACAATCTTGATTGGCTGCTCCACATAAGTGAGATCCTCTTGAAGATCCAGAAGGGTCTAATCTTCTATGATGAGGACATCACTTCTTCGGATACACACAACAATCCTCCACTTGACATTCAAGGACCAATCACTAGAGCTCATTGAGACAATTGAATTCAGGTGAGCTCGTTCCTAACTACTTCTTTTTGTTCATTTCAGAATCGATTGCTACCTAATGATTTAATTATGATTAGAAACCATGGAGAGGACCTGGAAGTACTTGGAGAAGGGCTACGAGGCGCACAAGTCCAGCGAGGGCGGTCGAATCATGTTGGAGTCCCAACTCAAGCCGACTTCGAATCCAATTCGGAGTCCAGGACCAGGCCGCACTAAAACGGACGCCTAGATCGCATCCAGGCTCCGTTTTGGACGTTCCACATATGTATGGAAAGCTGAGAAGACGACCTTTCCAATGGCTCTAGTCCCATGTCAAAATTCCTTCTGAGTCAACGGGAATCGTCGAAACAAGTGGGCATTCAGAATCTATCAGGGTGCTGCGCCACCGTCTTTTGGGCCGTTCGCTTTGTATCGTGTTGGAGCCCATTAGAAGCGCGTCCAGGGTTTTGCACACCCTCAATCCTTTATATCCAGCCGCCACCCCCACCATTAGGGTTGGGTTTTGCTTAGATTAATTCTGTCTTGAACAGTTTAGCGTTCATCGGTTTGTGAGACCCCAACTTTGAGTGCTAAAACAATACATCTGCAATTCCGTTGTGTTCTTTGTAACATCCCAAACTTAAGTGTGTGTCTCAAATGTAATGAAAATGAGGAGAAATTAAAACTTTTTCTTCAAATGGGAATGCTTGCCCAAATCTGTAATTCTTGCAAAGGAATTATAGAAAATCAAAACTCAAAAGTCAAATTCTCCAATTCACTCCTATCAAAAACCTCCTTGGGAAATCTTGTGCCAAACCTCTGTAAATATTTTTCCTGGGTTCTAGGGAAGCCTTGTGACCCCTCTGAATTTTCTCACAATTTTTAGAAATTGTTTGAATATTTTGGGAGCAAGTCAAACCAAGTCAAACTAGGTCAAACCCTAGTTTGCAACCTTCTGGAATTTCCCTAGAAAAATCCATTGCACAAAATCTTCTGAAACTTTTATGGGAGGTTAATATGTTAGTCATAGAGCTCCTGTAAAAATTTCATAATTTTTAGAGTTGGTTTGATGCCTCAAATAAATCTCCAAAGTCTGCTGTACATTCTAAACTCATTTTGGGTTTCATTTGTTGCTCGGGCTCGAGCCGTGTCGACTCAAGCCATCGGTCTTGGTCCAGCCACCTAGTTGCACCGGCGGCTCGGGCGCTGGCGCTCACTCGTGGACCGTTGGATTCTCATCGTGTGGCCCACGATCGCATACCCTTCGCCCTCTATCTATCCTCAGCCACTCGATCAAAATCGGAGGGCTGCCGCTTCGTCGTCCTCCTCCAGCTCGCGCGACGTAGAGCCCGCGTCAGCGCCATGGGCAGAGCAAGTCGTGGGGGCGCAGCGTCCTGTCGCGTCTTCGTTCTGGCCAACGGGACTTCGCATTAAATGCGCGCCAGTGCACCGCCCCCAGGGTCGTCGAGCTCACCTGCTCCCATCGCCCTCGTCGCTCTCTGGACCGGTCAGAGCACCCGAGGCTCCCTACCGTTGTTCTCTCCCTCCGTTGCTACTTAAGCTCCTTGGCATCCTCCTTGGGCTTCTTTCGCACACCCAGTAGCTCTAGCTAGCACCCACTCGCCTTTGCTTTGGAGCTCCAAACAACCATTGCACCTCGCCATTTTCGCCTGAAGCTCGTCGGTGGGCCCGGTGCTCTGTGGCGCCCTTGCTCCCTTCTCTGTTTCCTTCCTTCCTCTTCCCTCTGGAGTAAGCACCTAACTCCGATTGGTTTGCCTCTCCGGTAGCGGCGAATTCGGTTTCCCCTTTGCGATCGTGAGCACCCTCTTCGTCTCCAACGACGGTGAGTGCTCCTCCCTTCGATTCCTCCTCTGGTAGCATCGGTAGGAGGTGCGGAACCTTCCGATGACGCGGTCTCACCGATTTGGCCAGTCACTCTCTCCCTGCGTCTTCGTCTCCCTGCTGCTGCAAGCCTCTCGCCGCCGGTGCTCCTCAAACCTCTCTGCCCCTCCGCGACCTCGGTATGCTCTGGTAGTCCTTAGTGGCTTTGGCACCCATTGGTTTAGCCGCTATGGAGGCTGAATATTCTTGTCGTCGTTTCATCGCATCGCCGCCTCGCTCCTCGCCGTCCGCTGCCGCTCCATCCACTCCAGCGAGTGTGAGTGGTGTGGCGTGACCACGATGCTATTGTGCACCGTAGGTAACCTTACGCACGCGCCGCGCGTGCTGTAATGTCGCCGCGATGAGCCGTGGGCCTTGTCGAAGTCGTTGTCGGACGCGCCGTCGTGCGTTTCGGTCGAGTCGGCGTGGCTCCTTGTCGCCCTCCATTTCATGGATGTGCGGCTTAGATCTCACCGCGTTTTGTTCTTTGTCCACTATGGACCGTCCGTTTCGCGATCTGTGGTTGAGATTCGCTCGGACATTTGTAGTTCATCGTGTGCGTGGTCGTGAGCCGTCCATCTCAAGATCAACGCCCACGACCATCGCTCCAATTCAGCGGATTTCAAGCAGCGTCGCGCCCGATTCAACGTGAGCCGTAGGATCTAGGATCAGCGCCCATAATCGACCACGTCGATTTGAGTTTATTAATTCGAGAGCTTTATTTTCAAACTGAAAAAGGTAATAAACTTTAGAAATGCATAACTATTTCATTTTAAATCCTTTTAGTTGATTCAAATTTTGGTATCTCTGGTTAGCACTAAATTTTAATCTAAAATGATTGTAAGTTTAGTTCTGCTCCAGAAAATAGATTTGTAAATTGGTTTAGAAAATAGCTTTAAAATGTTGCCCTAAATAGGAAATTAACTTGCAAAATGCATAACAAAATCATATTAACTCCTTTTTAGATGAAATCAATTTTGTTAATTCTGTTATTACCCACCCTTAGATCCAAAAATAATTTGGAGCATGTTATAGTTGCAAAATGTCCAGAATTAATCTTGCTAACTTGTAGGTTTAATTGCTATACTAAAAATCCATTTAACTTGTAAAATGCATAACTAATTCTCTGTGACCTGTCTTGGAGTGAATCCAAGTTTGTTGGGTTCCTCTTAATATGAACTTACTAGGAAAATTAATATTGAACATGTTACTGTTTTCAGAAAGAATAATTATGCATTATAATTTTGTTCAAGTTCTTGTCTTTAAAAATTGTAGAAGTTGCAATGTAACTCCAAAAGAGTTGAAACCACTTCCATTAGTCTTAGAATGTCATTACCTATCTACCATAAATATTTCATGTCCAGAAGACCCCTAGAAAATATTTTATGAACAGTAGCCCTTTTTAATTTAAATTGGATTTTTCTGGCCGAATTGAATTGTTTTGATCATATCTTTTGCATTAAAGATCCAAATCAGTTGATTCTTGTTTCTATATTCATGTTAAATCAATACCTTGCTGCTATAAAAATTTCAAATCATTCGGAGAACTTTTGCTGTTGGGTCTTGTTGCTTTTTCTTTACTCTTATCGACTCTTTATCGCCTTTTCGTTAGGATTCGACATTTGTGGTAATCCCGAGAACGATCCTCCGCAACAAAGTGACCCTCAACAGCCAGGCAAGCAGTTTGACCATGATTCATCCTATAATTGCAAGTCTATTATGTTGTTTAAACTCTATGTATGCATTGCTACTTTGTTTTAATTATGGTTAGTGGATCCTATAGTTGCATAATCTGTAGGAATACCATGTCTTTACTACCATGAGCCTAGGTTATTTGCTGTGGTTGGAGTTCGTGGATGAACTCCTATCACTTAGTAGTTGTGATTTCAAATGCTTAGCAGCTTAGATAACGGTAGAAATGGGCGATCATCGGCTTAGTCGATGGTCTTGATCACACAAATCTAAATATTACTCCTTTATGTCCAGCACTTGTGCTTTGTTAATTTGTAAAGTAAAAATCTGAAAATAAAAGATTGTTTAGACTTGGGCATATTGGATGAAGGGTGTGGTTTTTGGATTGTGGAAGTATGCCTAAGTCCCTAAGGACCGAGTTACTTGCGCCTCCCAGTCTTGAGCATATTATGCGTACTAACCACACGAGGGGGAAATGGGACCCTCTTGACTAAGTACTTTGGAGGGTGTTAATTGGGGTCGCTCGGTTGGTGGTTTTAAAGATAAAATGTGTGTGTGTGGTGTGGGAGGGAGCATTAGCTTCCGGTAGGTCGTCTAATGTCTCCTTCTCCCGTGGGTTGTCTTGACTCAGAATTAGCATTGTCCATTGGAAATGTCTCGTAGGACTTAGCCGTGCCGGCATACCTTCGGAAGTGTGCTTAAAGGAAAGGCGGTCTGGCGTGTGGGTACAGTGGTACACCCTGCAGGGATAAAACTATTCGAATAGCCTCGTCCTAGGTTATGGACACGCTTCGGATCGCCCGTGAGAACTAGACTACAACATTTAATTAAAACTTGACTTGGTTGGTATGAACGGGGAGTTCATGCTATTGTTGTGGTGACTAATGGGTTAGTCACTTCTAGGTTGTTCATGTTGTTGTTATTATGTATTATCAGGTTGTTATTTCAACAATTAAAAATGCTTTGCCAAATTGCCTTCAATCTATTATGTTATTGCAAATAAATGTTGCTTTATGCTAAATGAGACATACAACCTCCACTTACATAAAGCTTGCATGTAGCATATGTTATAGGCCTGTTATCTTACACGTAAGTCTTGCGGAGTACTTTATGTACTCATCTGCCCGTGGTTGTGGCATTTTTGTGGCTTTTGTTGCAGAGGGAGAGGTGAGATCCTAGAGCCTCACTTTTGTCCTCGTGTTGCAGCTTCTTGACGGCTAGCTTGGCGGTCGGTCGGATGCCTAGGGTTAAGGCACACCGATTGGCTTTGTGTTATAGCCATCTTTATGGCACTTTTGCTTCATTGTTATCTCTTTAGAATTGTTGCTATTTGGCCTTAGGGCCCTCTTTTGTAATAGCTATTCCATATTAATATTAACTTCGGTTTGTTGCTTATGTACTATGTGTTGTATGGAATTGATACATTCTTTTGTTGTGAGGTATGTATCTTGCATCTGGGAGTATACATCTCTCGAGACCGGGTTATTTGGTTGATAATACTAGGGTCAATTGGATGACTAAGTATTATGAGCCTAATAAATCCGGTGCTCTAAAAGTTAGTATCGAGCCGTTATGACCGTAGTAACATAAAGCAGTAGTCTTTTAGGATATTTTGAAAACCTATTTTCAAAGTATAAATGAGTTTTGAAAGCTTAAGTAATTCTCGGATTTTACTCCTTACCTATCTTAGCTTTCTCTTCTCATCTCACTCTAATTTGAGTTTTAAAAGTCGTTTTCCTCTCTTCCCTTCTACAAAATAGTCGTTATCGATTAATTGGGTTTTGGATAACATATGAGAGTTCTAAATTGATGTCTTGGCTACCTTTTTGGTGAAGAATAGAAGTATTTGGAGGTGAAACTCAAATTTGAAAATTCTGGACAACAAGCGGGCACTTCAGGACAGCAATGCTTAAGTTAGTAAATGAGGTAGAAAATGAGAGGTTAATCAACTAAAACTTGTGGGAATAAAAGGGTAAGATGTGATACTAGTTAGCTAAGTATCTAGCACTTATCTTGCTGTTTTAACCTTGCTCTTTAGTAGCATTAGATCTCATCTTACAATCTGATTTTTTTTTATCTTCTCGATCAATTACTCGTTCATTCAATACGGGTTAGTTGAGTTGAGAAGTTGAGCCTTCTTTTGGTGTTTATTGGCTGTTTTGAGAGTCTTTTAGAAGCTTCTAAAGTCTTTTACTTGCTATTTTTGGCTTTCGTTTAGGGTGATATTCTATTCCCTAGTCGATCGCTTCTTGCCTTCTTTAAAGGCTTTATTTTTCGAGTCTAGTTGCTAACCAAAATTTCTTGTAA